>JAEQML010052883.1:0-41415 GCA_016904865.1 Pissodes strobi
TTATCAGGGAGGGGGCATGTGTGAACTACTAAGTAAATATCATCCTGTCCTAAGTTCGAACTTAAATTTGAAAAATATTATGTAAACATTACATTACCTAGATCTAGAGTTTGCCGAATCTGTAATTATTGAAGATGTTGAAGCAATAAACATCAGAATATGTAGGCGATTGGCTGTGGTTTTAGAACAGCGTCAACATAAGCAAACGGTAGTTGTGCTTGTACTTTCAGGAGATACATCAGTACAAATAGGCAATGGGTTTGTTTGTGTTTTAGATAAAAATCAATATAACTTAAACAAACAGATTGAGAGGATGGAAATAGAGAACAGACATAACCAGTGCAGTAAGTTTTACAAAGAGGTTAAACTACAGAGAAGAGGAACAAACAAGAAAACATGAAAATCGCATTGTTTGCTGCGAAAACAATGCGAACCTCACAGACGACATTTCCGACGAATCCGTTGCCAAGGACATCGAAATTAAATACCTAAAACTGCTGGTCAGCGAGCTGGAAGGGAAAAACAAACTCCTTAAGGAAAACTCTGAATTGTGGAATGAAAAATGCACAAATCTGAAGAAGAGTGATGGAAAAAGTCCGCAAAAAAGGTAAACAATCTGCGCCGCCCCTCAACCCGTCGCCCTCCTCTCCATTGCCATCACCAGAGAGACAGCTGACTGCGGAAGCGCTCCACGACCAAGACCCGGACGACCCGAATATTAACGAAGCTCAAACTAGGGCTGGGCAGGAAAGCGATGTTTTTGTATCCGGTATGAATCAGGTAATGCCGACTAACGATATCGAAAACACGCCAATTAGTATGAATATCGATTCTGCTACTCAGCCTTGAAGTGGTGATCTAACCTTAGATTCTACCAAAACAAATTTGTCAACAAATGTAAACAATAACAATGATTTGACTGTTGAATAGGAACTGGAGAACAACACAGGTATAGAGAGCATTATCAAAGAGAGATCTGACCAACAATGGACATAAATAACATACATTGAGGTCAGGAATATTTTGTTTGGACTAACCAGCAAGAAGAGTAGGGATCACTATGGTTTCTCAGTAGATCTAATTAAAGGAATTAAACATCTTTTTTGTGGTCCATTAACCAAACTTATAAATCAATGTTTTGGTGAGTGCGTTTTTCCTGATATACTGAAGAAGGCTGTAGTGGTACCTGCCTTCAAGAAGGGTGATCCCTTAGACCCTTCTAATTACAGGCCCATATCACTTCTTCCAATAATCTCGAAAGTTGTTGAAAAATGTATGGCGGTAAGAATGACAACATTTTTGGAATCTAAAAATCTCTTTACAGGCAGTCACTTTGGCTTTAGAGAGAACTGCAATACAACTCTCGCTATTCTGGATTTAGTTAAACGGATTCAGGATGCATTTGCGAACCATTTGTACCTCTCAAGTACATTCTGTGACCGAGGGTTTAAGGTTGCTGGGAGTGCATCTTGAACCTGGACTACTTTGGAGGGCTCACACAGACTCCCTGGTCAAGAGGCTTGGGTCTGCCACTTTTCTTGTGAGAAGGCTCTCTGAATGTGTCTCTTTTTCTGCTTTAAGACATGCCTATTTTTCTCTCTTTCATTCATTCACACATCAGCTATGCCATCCTGGTTTGGGGTCATAGTACTGGTGCCCAAGATGTGTTTCGGGTGCAGACAAGCTTTCATAGATCTTCAAATATTAACTTTACCTTCTCTTCATATTTTTGAAAGCCTTATTTTCATGAGGAAAAATCTCCACCTACACCTCCCACACAATGAGATTCACCAATATGAGACCTGAAATGGACAGGGTCTTGTACTATTGAAAAGATTAACACCATTCACAGCAGAAATACTGGGAGACTACCAATACGGCTTTAGACCTGGCAGATCAACCATTGATCACATATTCACCATTAGACAGATACACGTACTCTTGGGAGTTTAACCAAGATGTGCACAAGATATTCGTAGATTTTCAACAGGCCTATGATTCCATCAACCGTAGAGTGCTATGGTCAGCAATGACTAAAACAAAACAACCAAAATATAATCTTAGGAAACTTAAGAATGACACAGTAAGGAATCAAGTAAAGAAAGACATCAACGACAAATGCAGACTGATTGCGGAGGAGACTGATAACACAGAAGAACAAATAATGATACTTGCTGAAACAACAACTAATGTCAAAGATAGGTACCTGAAGGATGATGGAGCGAAACATAAATCATGGAAGACAGAAGAAATTTTGTTACTCATGAAAGAACGGATAAAACAAAAGAACAGTTCCTCAACATACAAAAAGATACAAAGGAACATACAGAGGAAAATTCCAGAGGCCAAACAAAAAGAATTGGATGAGAAATGCCAAGAAATAGAAGTTTTGCAAAGCAGATTCGATGAGTTCAATGTACATAGGAAGGTGAGAGAAGTTACAGGAAAGTTCAAAAAAACAAAACGTGGGAAAACTTGTAAATGATGCAGGAGAGTTGATTGTGGATAGAGAAGATATTAAAGAAACTTGGAAGAAGTATATAGAACACTTTTTTTGATGAGAGAGGAGACCCACCCCCCATTCAGGCTGAGTCCAGACCTGATATCATGAGAGAGGAAGTTAGAGCTGAAGAAGGAAAGGCTCTAGGGCCGGATGGAGCACATTCGGAATTCCTCAGGCATCTTGATGATGAGTCCATCACATTCCTGACTGGCATTTTTAATAACATCTACAATGCTGGGAACATTCCAAAAGAATGGCTTATCTCTGAATTTATAATGTTACCAAGGAAACAGGGAGCCAAAGCATGTGGTGACTATAGAACAATTAGTCTTAGTCACATGCTAAAGTTATTCCTCAAAAATCATTTATCGAATAATCTATAGGATCTGCGAGGAAAGAGTGTCACATAGACAGTTTGGATTTATGAAGGACATGGGTAAAAGAGATGCACTTTTCTGTCTATAAGTATTGCTCCAGCGCTGTAGGGATATGAACTGTGATATTTTTGCCTGCTTTATAGACTTCCAGAAGGCGTTCGATAAAATAAACACGAAAAGATGATAGACGTCTTGATAATAAAGATCTAAGGATCATCCGAAACCTTTACTGGAATCACTCAGCAACTATTAAAATTAATATGGAAGAGCAAACCAACACAGTAATTCTTCGAGGAGTTAGGCAGGGCTGTATCCTGTCATCGCTCATATTTAATCTCTATTCGGAGGAAATCTTTAAAGAGGCCCTTGAGAATACCGACATAGAAATTTCGCTGAATGGAGAACGAATGAACAACATCCGGTACGTAGATGATAATGTGGTTTTCACTGACAACATGAACAACTTACAAGAACTAATGAACAAAATAAAAGACGTCAGCAGTAACTATGGCTTAGAAATTAACATTAGTAAAACCAAATTCATGGTAATCAGTAGAGACTCTGGTGGAAGATACGGCTTAACGATCAACAACACATCAATAGACAAAGTAATGGGAACCATGATCAATGAAATTTATTTCTGGTATGGTGATTATGCAATTCACCATGAGAGGCAAATTTATTTAAGTTGTTTCTGACATACAGCAGGCATTTCAGGATATAGAGGGATGGAAATGTAAGTATTCCAAACTTCGAAATACAGCTCTACAATCTTCCCTGAACCCCTGTCCACTCAAGATCCTAATTGCCCTTGTATGGAGATCGAAGAGACGTTGAGCACAGGGAGCATGACCCCAAATCAACACAGTATATGACATTTGTGCATGAAAAGTTGCAAGATAGGCATTTCTCAAAACTGCCCGGGATACATTGTCTGCCAGACGACGAAGAAGAAAAAGATTTTTGTTCAGTTTTGAGGCTACCCACTCAATGTGCAGATCCCATTGTACTTTTGGATCCATAATCACACCAAGAAATTTAATCTGGGATACATGATCATTAAGGCCATCAACGCTCCTCAGAGAAAAAAAACATTCTCTCAGTCTTGCTTCTGTTCAACATCAAGTTTCAAAGTCACAACCTCAACATCGACATCAAAATCAGACTCCTCCGATGCTATATTTTCTCGATTCTTTTCTATGGGATGGAGTCATGGACATTAACCGAGGCAACACAAAGAAGACTCGAAGCCTTCGAAATGTGGCTTCACAGGAGGATGCTGAGGATTTCATGGGTGGACAGAGTGACCAACAAGGCAGTGATGGAGAGAATGAAGAAGGACTTGGAAGTAATGAACACCATCCAGAGAAGAAAGCTTGAGTACCTCGGACATATTATGAGGAACGAAAGCAAATATCACTTTTTAAAGGCCGTTCTCCAAGGGAAAGTTTATGACAGAAGGCCACCAGGAGGAAGGAGAATAGCATGGCTTAAAAACTTAAGAACATGGCCTGCGGCCAAGACTCACGACGAGTTGAGTTGTAGAGCCAAACAAGAAGAAGAAGTATAATTTCCGTCTGCAAATCATCAGGGATTTTGTTGTAAAATGTGGTTGTTTGACCGGAAAAGGACACTGTGAACTGGATATTATGAACACCAGATCTAAACTTAACCTTCCTCTTGATCATATCGAGCCACTCTAGGTGCGAGCTTTAACAGTGACTAACCGGAATTCAAAGTAGTGGCCCCAAAAATTCTCAACAAAAACATCTTAATACAAAAACAAAGAGTACATCAAAAGAAAAAAAAAATAGTGAAAGTAACGGTCATAAAATCGATACGTTATAGCTGTGAAAGCGACAAAAAAGGCTATTTATTAGTCCCCATAGAAGAAACCCGTACTAATAAACCATTATATGATTAACATGCAATCATGTAAAATTTTTAGCGATAAACGCTGTTTAAATATTGACTTTGCCGTCCATTAAATTTATTTATTAAATTCGCGGGAGAGCGCTAATTGCCGGCACAATATTTAATAGCTTAATTTTTAGCGCGCGTGTGACGAAGAATTTTTTTATTGCCGATATAAAAGCGCATTGTGATGACATTTTGGGGAAATTTTCATTCAAAGGGTCGTCTCCGAAAATAAAGTACACGTGTTAGAAGCGAATACTTCTTTACCGAGTCAATAAGAGAAAGAGAGAGCCATATACTTTATCTCTCTTGTGAGACGAAAATTTCAAAGGGTGTCGTAACGCGGCCTTGAAAAGTCATAGTCAATTATGATTAACACAATCGAAAGCTTTAGAGAAATCGCAGTAAATTGTTGCTGTAAAGAGACGGTTGTTCAGATTGGAGTAAACATGATTAAAGAGGGAATATATAGCATATTTTGTGCCTTTGTTACATAAAAATCCATATTGATGGGTAGTAGTGTTTTATATTTGGAAAGAAAAGATAGAAGCCTCTTTTTAACCAATCTTTCAATGATCTTTGATAATGTGGGAAAGAGTGCAATTGGGCGATAGTTCGAAGCTTGGTCTTTATCTCATCCTTTATGCTATACAAGTAGTTTTAGTTGGCTATGGATATCGTATTTGGTCCAGAGGAACCCTTGCAGATGGTTTTGCCAGAAGATATACAGGTCCATAGAGACATGGCACAAAAAAAATATCGAATTTGAGAGTGAACATATTATGGAAGGGCTTGTTAGCAGTAGAAGGTTAAGATCGAAAGAAAATGTGCAAGATTTGAAGAATATATCATGTCATTTGTCTCAGAAATACTAGAGACAAAATACGCAGAAGGTTACCGGGAAGCTTTCAGTGGTAAAGAAAAACAACAGCATGGGTTCTTGAAGATCTTCTGGAAAGAAATGGGTGTATAAAATAAAAATAAACCTGTATGGTTCAATAGAAAAGTATAAAGCAATATCACTTACTAAAGGCTACTCACAGAAGATTAGCATTGATTATGATCAGTGACAAAATTGATACTATAAGGGCAGCTTTAGGTCAGAACCTGTGCCCAGCATTTTTGTATGGTGAAATCGATGAAGAAGTATCCACGAAGCAACCAGAAGAGTATGAAGATGGAACAAATCGTGTTTGCCGTCTTCAAAGGAGGCTTTATGACCTCAAGTAGCTATATAAGATAGAAGTTATCACTATCAGAGGGAAATCATTGTAAAGTTGACGGTTGCTTTCGTCATTTTTCATTTTGAAAATCATTGGAAGCTTGTGTTATGCCCATATTCTTAAGCAGTGTAGGAGAAAAATGGCGAAGAAAGCTATAAAAGGAGTTAAGTGTTGTATTTGGTCTAGAGAAACCAAGTAACTAATACGACCACGTAATGTGGTGTTCCATGAGCTCATCCAGAAGCATCACATAATGATCATAAAGACTCATAAAAATAAATAGAAGATCCTGATTTAGTAGTAGAAAGTTAAGATACAGAGGAAATGTAAAGAAATTAGTAAGATTTGAAGAACATATCAAGCCAGTTTCCTCAGAAATGCGAAGAGCAAAATAAGCAGAAAGTTACCAGGGAGCTATTAACCATGAAGAAAAAGAAGAATGGTTATTGGTGACGAATATTTCCTTTGCAAAAATAGCTCATGGGTTCTTGACGATTTATCTGAAGAAGCTATTCCCTAAGATAAAAATAATCCCAGATGCTTCAATAGAAAAGTATAAAGCAAGACGAATCATTCAAGGCTAGTCACAGAAGAAAAACATTGTTTATGATCAAATATCCAATAAAGTTGCAAAATCTGCCGTCTTTAAAGGAGCCTTTATCATCTCACGCAGGTGCCACGCTGCTGGAATACCATATTTGTGAGCTTTTAAGACAAGCTTAAGTTTAAAAGGGTTCATGTTTCTCCAAAAAGAAAGAGGGAAGAAGAAATAATATTTTATTGGCATTATGCAATGTCAAAATGTATGAAAGTTCAGGCTTTAAAGAAGAAATTTAATGAAATTTTGATTTCTAGGTCAAAAGTTAATAAAAGTGCAATTACAAATTCGGTCTTAAAAATTAAATTTAATGAAATTTTTGTTTCTATGGAGGATCCTAATACAATTTAAATATCAAAGTTAACTTTTTTTAAATCCTGCTGTTAAGGTCAAACGTAATGAAATTGTGATTTGTGAGTCAAAATTTAATAAATAATCAGATTTCAAAGTCGCAATTTATAAAAATTCAACCTTAAAAGTTGAATTTCAAGAAATTCTAGTTTCTAAGTGCGTATTTAATGAAATTTAAACTTCGAGGGTCGAATTTTTTTTCAATTTTGCTTTTTAAAGTAAAATTAATGAAATTCGTGTTTCTAAGTAGGAACTTACTTAATGAAATGCAGATTGCGAACTTGCAATTTACACATAATGCATTCTCATGTAAAATTTAATGAAATTCAGGTTTAATTAGAGATTTAATAAAATTTAGATATCTAAGTCAAAAAATACAAAATATTTCAAAATTCATTAAAGTTTGGCTTTCAAAGTGAAATTTAATGAAATTCGAGTTTTGTATTCGAAATTTAATAAAATTGAGATCTCTAAGTCAAAGCAATACAAAATATTTCAAAATTCATTAAAGTTTGGCTTTCGAAATTAAATGTAATGAAATTCGAGTATCTATTTAAGTAGAAAATTAATATCATTAAGATTTCAAAGGCAAAAATGTCAAAATATTGGAAAATTCGGACTTCAAAGTAGGAATTTAATGAAATTTTTATTTTTAAACAGTTAATAATCAGCAGTCTCAAAAGCAGCAATTTATAAAAATTCGACTTTCAAATTTAAATTTAATGAAATTCTCGTTTCTAGGGAACACTTTATTAAAATTTGGATATCAAAGTTGAAATTTTCTAAATCCTATCGTCAAGGTCAAATTTGATGAAATTTCAATGTGTAAGTCAAAATTAAATTTAAAAGCCGCAATTTAAAAAGTCAAAATAATACAAATTATATTTCAAAGTCGAAATTCAATAATATCTGACTTCATAGTCAAATCTAATGAAGTTCGGGTTTCTGTGTAGGAATTTAAAATCATTAAAACCTGACCATCAGAGTCAAAATATATTGAAACTTAGATTCTTAAGTCAAAATTAAGAAAAATCAGGCTTCAAAGTCGGAATTTATAAAAATTCACCCTTCAAATTTAATGAAATTCGTGTTTCTAAGTTGGAATTTAATAGAATATATATTGCGAAGTTGTGATTTTAAAAAAAATCAACCTTCATGTAAAATATAATGAAATTTGGCTTTCTTTCTGTGTAAGATGATAGGAACTTAATAAAATTTCGATTCAAACCGCAATCTGTCCCTTAGAAAAAGCCACAAGAACTCTAGATGTAAGATATGTAAGGCATTCTAAACTTCCTTTACCCAACCTAAACCCAAACTGTAATTTAGAATTTTTTTTCTCATTTTCCAATCTCCACTCAATACGATTTTTTTCATCATTTCCAGAACTTTAAGCAGACATGATGAGAGAGCTATAGGCCTATAGTTCGACGCTATGTTTTTGTTGTTGTTAGGTTTTAACAAGGGACATATGAGAGTATCTCTCCATTCCTCAGGACTATGACCTCTAAGCAGGCCAAGCAGGGCCTTCTTTGCCCTGTCTGGAAGGAATTTTTATCATAGAATATGACACCAGATCCATACCATACTTCTAAGCACAGATTCGCTTTACTGAGCACCGAGAAACCTATCCACGCGAACGCTTTAAAGTGCACCAATCAACCGAAACGTTAAACCCAGTTTTTTGTAGCATGTAGCTCTATTTTTCCCTTTTTGGAGAACAGGCGTATGATCGTTTGACGCGTGTCAGGTATATAATCAATTCGGCCGTCGATCTACTAAGTATAGCCAATTTAAAGGCGAATCAAAGCAAATGCGCTCGACTCGTTTACGTTTTATTTCGTATAAAACTAAAGGCCCGTAAGTAGCTTAATATGGCCCGGTAGTCGGTATCTTTCATCGGATTGTCAAGTCGCGTCACACGCAGCTCGGCCCGGTTGTTGCTGATGCCCCATTCCCATGGCTCTCTCGCGAAATTTAAGCCTTTTCGTGTTCTCTGTTCCAATTTGAATACCCGACCAGTTTCGGTGACAGCGGCGTAAATCCCGAATACAATGGCCATATTTTCGGTTAGCATACTCCCGAAACGTCCGTCGTCGTCGTCGTCGTCGTTTTTTTTCGGGTCGATTTAGGAGTCCATGCACATGCATCCATCCCCCCGAAATAATTGCCTCTTTCCGTTTACGGCGCTTTTGTTTGGGTCTGGTCACAATTCCTACTAAATGCTAATAAGGGCCGAAACTCGAGACCCTATTGATTGCTACTTTTAATAAATAAAATTTGAAATATGCTCTCATTTGCAGGGTGTTTCCTAAGTAAGCACAAAAAATTTAAGAGCATATTTTTGAGCAAATTTTATGCAAAAAAGTTCATATGACCATATGTTCTCAAACGCTTCGTTTTCAAGATAGATCTAAACATTTTTGTGAAAGTTGGTCCTGAGTGCTAAATTAACAACCTGAAATAATCAAGTTTGTATAAAATGTGTCACAGAAGCGATACTGGGAAAAATTCTCTACCGAAATGCAGCACGACCTATATGGAGGTCAGAAGAAGATCTGGAAAATATTCAGAAACAGAAAGAAACCAATAACAGAGGACGTCTAGGTGACTACCATCAGCCACGATCACTGGATACAATATTTTAAAGAAATCTATAAAGACCAAGCAGAAGCAGAAACTGAAGAAGCAGAATACATAACACAGGCACCCACCGGCACAACCGATGAACAATCAATTACAACAGATGATATCCTCAAGACAGTGAAAAATCTAGAAAATCGAAAAGAACCAGGCATTGATAATATCAGCAATGAAACGATCAAAAATGGGGGAAATACCATCATCAAAGAAATAATGCGGCTTTTTCGAATAATCCTCCAAGAAGAACGAATTCCAGATGAATGGAGGACCAGCATAACAGTACCAATTTTGAAGAAAGGTGCCAAAAAAGAACCCAAGAACTGCCGTGGCATCACGCTGCTTAGTGCAGTGCTCAAAATTTTCACAAAAATATTAGCCGAGAAAATCGAAGCTGCCGTGGGAAGCTGTGAAGAACAGCAGGGATTCCGCAAGAATAGATCAACAATAGTACGACAGAATGAAAGTGAAAAAATTGACATCAAGGTTGGAATTAGAGGGAGACAGCTTAAGTCCAACCCTTTTTAACATCATGATGAACGAAATAATCAAAGAGGTCAAAAACACAGGAACAGGATACAGGAATTGCTAACAATTGCCTCAAGATAATATGATATGCAGATGATGCCACACTAATATCAGAGAACGAAGCCGACCTACAAAGGTTACTATTTGCACTCAATAAAACCGCCAAAAAGTTCAACATGATCATATCTACAGAAGCATCATTAATTTCTGGTAGCCTAAGAGACCTAATATGAAAAAACAAATATATGACAGCAGAATGCAGGATAAGGATATATAAAACCTGTGTAAGACCCATCCTAACATACGCTGCCGAGACCCGAGCCGAAACAACAAAAATTAAGAAACTCTTGAGAAGCATCGAAATGAAAACGCCGAGAGCAATAAAGGCGTAACAATACGGGATCAAATAAGAAGCAGCGCCATAAGAGATGAATTACAGACAGAAGATGTTGTCAGATGGGTTAGATCCCGAAGAAGGTACTGGAGAGACCATGTAGATAGGATGGACCAGGATAGAATTGCCAAGTGGGCAAAAGACGAAAGGCCACAAAGCAGAAGATGGCAGGAGTCCTGGACATCCGAATCCCAAGAGAGGTAGACAGCAGTACAATACAGGATAAGTCATAAATCAAGAAGAAGAAGAAGAAGAATTATGTAAATAATAAATAAACCAAATTTCTTTTTTTACCTTCAGAGAAATTTGGTGGGCGTTCTAGTGTCCTAGTCCTTGCTCTGAATTCTTCATAGCATCACCTCGTGGATGTCGATTTTCCTGAATGGCATCTCCTCTATGGTCATTCTTCGTATGTTCCCGGTTAATTCCTGAGTCCTCGTCGTGTACCTGAAGAATTTCGTCGCTGTCTCCTGCAATCTCCGTTCTAGCGGTCTTGTCCCGGATTCTCTATACAGTGTCCTTGTTGTCTTGAAGTTCTCCCATCTGTAGTTCATGATTGTGCGTAGCAGCTTGCGTTGCAGCGTGAGTAGCTTCTCCTTGTTGGTCTTCATTGCGGAGTTCCAAACCGGCGCGACGTACATGATTAATGGCCTGACGTATGTGTTGTACAGTCTGATCTTGATGTCATTGTCCTGTCTTGACTGCGGCGTGATGTATGAGTATATTGCGCTGGTTGCTACTCCTGCTTTTCTCCTGGTGCTTTATACGTGGTCCTTGAACGTCAGCTTCGTGTCCAGCGTGACCGGTGTCCGTGTCCTCGATCCGTGTCCCGTTGATCGTGATGTATGTCTTTTCGTTCCTGCTCTTCTGGTTGAAGTTGATGAGTTACGTGTTGGTCTCGTTTATCTTCAGCTTCCACTTCCTGACGTGTTGTTCTATTCGCTGTGTTGCCGTCACCTGCTGCGTGGATGATGTGTATACTGCTACGCCGTCTGCGAAGGGTGCTATCTGGTTGTTCTGTTTCCTTGGTACGTCATTGATGTAGATGTCGAACTGCATCGGCGATATCACGCTTCCTTATGGGAGTCCCTGCCTTACTGTCCTTGTCCTTGATTATGTCCCGTTGATCAGTGTTGTTGTTGTCCTGTCCTTTAGGTATAGTTTGCCCAGCCGTTGCTGACCCTCGAAACGCATGCAATTGCATGCGTTTCGAGGGTCAACAGCGGCTGGGCGAACTAAAGCTCATGACGGTCTTCGTGATTGACGGCGTCATTCCTGCTTCGTGCATCTTGGTGGCCATGGCTTCTCTCCATACTTGGCCTCCTTCATGACTACTTCGTCCGGCCCTGGTGCTTTGTATGGCCTGGTCTTCCTTATGATCCTCCTTAGTTCCCTGGGGCGCGTGATTATCCTGTCCGTTTACTGTGGCGGCAGCGCTTCGATCTCGTTTGTTGTCCTTTGAACTCCTATCAGACTTCATGTCCTGTAGTCTGATAGATTCTCTGTCAGGGTGCTGATGTTGTCGAAGTATTCCATAAACGCATCCGCCTTCCCTGCCTTGTCTACGATGAAGCTTGCCACGCCGTCTCTCGTCACTTTGGTCGGTAGGACTGTCCATGGGCTCCTGCTGCTCTTTATGTTCTTGATGTGCTTCCATATGTTGTTGTCAAGGCTAGCGGCTGTGATTCTGTTATTCCAGGCCTCGTTGTTGTATGAATCCAGCATGGTTCGTGTTAGTTCGCATTCCTCCAGGTAGGCTCTCCTGTCGTTCGGGTCACGTGTGTTTTGATATGTCCTGCTTAGTTGGTTTCTTCTCGCGATCTGTTCTTGGATATACTGTGGCGGCTTGCCTTGCTTCAGGTCCGGGTTCCTGGGGACGTGGTGCTCCTTGTCGACGCTTATTATCCTGGTGACGACTTCTATGGCTCCCTCTATCTTTGCAGGGGTGTCCAAGTCGCGAGTTATCCTTAACTCCGCGTTAATTTCTCTCCTGAAGTTTGTCCAGTCAACGTTCCTGTAGTTGTACGTGACCAGACTGCAGTTCCGTCATGGTGGTCGCTGTGGCGAAGATGCCCCAGGCTATTTCTATGTCTAGTGTAGCGTCGACTGCGGGGTACCGCGCAATCCTTGTCCTTCTGTCCGGGATTATGAGGTTGACGTCGTTCCTGTCGATTCAGTTCGTGTTGTCCGTGCTGTTGTTCCACAAGGTGTGCTTGGCGTTTAGGGCTCCTATGAGCAGCGTCTTCGGATGGTTGAGTGGTCCTTCTAGTTCGTTCTCGTCAAGTGGTTCGTTGTTATCGCCACTGTCTCAATACTGATTGTGTCTGTTGCCTGCTCTTCGAATTGGATGCTTCTCTTCACGTATAATGCTACTCCTCCATACGGTTCCTAGTTTGGCCTGCTCTTGTATATCATCTCGTATCCTATGATGCCTGGTTAGTGATCCTTTGTTTTTGTTTCATTGAGACTCAGTATATCTGGCGTTGTCCTGGCGACGAGTTCTCTGAGCTGGCTGATTTTGCCCCTTATTCCATTGATGTTGATATGTAGAATCTTCAGTGGCTTATTTCGCTCCATAGGACATCAGAACTTGCATAATTTTCCACTCGTTGCTGGCTTCTGACAGTCTTGTCTTCAGCGTCCTGATTTTGGTGATTAGCGTTGAGCTTGTTAAAATGCTCGATTTCCTTGAAGAGCGTCATGATGTGTTCTTGTCCGGCGCTGCTCGGTGGTGATCGTATCGGCTTCCTGCGGGGTGGGGGCCGGGACGGCGATGGCTGCCACGGCTGTGGCAGCTTAGGGTGGAGAAAGGGCGTTGTCTTCTCCTTGTATGCGTTCAGGGCCTTGTAACCTCTGAAATTTGCTGCGTGCTCCTTCTTGCAGTTAGCACACTTGAGGGGATTGCTTTTTCATTGACGCCACTGCGCCTGATACACTCGCTAGCCCGGTAGTTACCCGCGCATTTGACGCACTTCGGAGTTTGGCGGCACATGGTGGAGCCGTGGCCGAATCCCTGGCATCTGTAACACTGAGAGTAGCTCAGCGTCTTGAAATTGGGTTTCCACTTGATCATAGAGTTTTCCACGTGCTTGGTCCTCTTGATTTCTTGGTTTCTTTCTTGTCGGTCACCAGGTATGAGTGGCTGTCTGCTCTTCTGGATTTCATTGGTACACAGTTGATTATGGCCCCGTGCTCGCTTTTTAATCTTCTGGCTACTTCCTCGGGGTTCATGCCGGGCGGTCCTTTGAACACTACCTTCTTGATCCGTTCTCCTCTAGGCTTGAATGTGTAGAATTCTATTGTGTTGTCCAGTTCTAAGCGCGCTTGCATCAGCCGTGAACACTTTCACGTCCTTGGGGGTATACTTCATGTAGAAGTCTCCTTTCACGATCTGTTTGATTTGCTTCCGACATGGATCGTAATTTATCTTCAATGTAATGATGATCGGCGGCGGCCTTATGGCTGGCTTGGGTCTTGGCGTGGTCGTTTCCTCCATTTCCTCTACCTCCTCGGGCTCCAGGACTCCGAACATATTCTGGGTCGTCCAACCCAGCTCATTTAAAACACCTTAAGAATAAACTAGGCAACAAAGAACCTAAGGTATGCCTCGATAACAACACTCTACCTTTCAATAAAACTCCAAAATACCTAGGAGTAACCCTCGACAGAACCCTGACCTACAAAAAACATTTCACAAATACAGCTGCTAAAATTCGAACGAGAAATAACATCATTCAGAAACTCTGTGGTACCACATGGGGTTTCACAGCTTCTGCTCTACGCTGCTCTGCGTTGAGGCTAGTATACTCCGCTGCAGAGTAGTGCTCGCCAGCATGGCTTAATAGTGCTCACATCAAGAAAATGGATGTAGAACTAAGCCGCAAAATGCGAATAATCTCGGTAACGCTCAAGTCCACTCCCACTCATTGGCTGTCCGTGCTGAGTCATATTCCACCACCACACCTGCACAGAGAAAATGCACTAGCCAGGGAGTACAAGAAATCCAAGGGAAATTGCAGTTGCCCATTCACTCAACATCCGATGGCATAAAACTTAATAGGCTAAGGGCCAGACATCCTGCTCTCGATAGGGCAAAAAGCTTACAAGATTCCGGCTTTACCCTCACTGAGGCATGGCGAACGGGATGGAAGATAAGACCCCAGATCAGGCCCCAAATGTACTTAACCTCAATGTCAAAATACCGGGATTTGACTTACCCCGTCAAACATGGTGTAGTCTCAACAGGATTAGAACAGGACACGGTCGATGTGCGGATTCGCTCCACAAATGGGGCAAATTACCCTCTCCACAGTGTGACTGCGGTGCCAACAGACAAACGGTCCACCACATTATACAGGAATACCCTCTGAGATCCTACCCTGGCCATCCTAGATCTCGAAATGGGGTGTCCAACTACGTAATCAAATTCTTCACCTCGATAGATCAGGACTGCGACCCTAAAAGTGAATGAAGAAGCTCTTTACTAGGTTGGAATTGAGCTTGGAGCTCAGGACACGCATGCTCCGTTGCTATGTGTTCCGTGTCCTTCTATACGGCAGTGAGAGCTGGACCCCTGATCCCATGGAGAAGAGAATCGACGCATTTGGGATGTATCTTTATATCGACGCATGCTCAGAATTTCTTCAACACAGAAGATAACCAATATAGAAGTTCTAAGAAGTATGAACAAAGGAAAAGAACTGCTACAAATGATAAAAGAAAGGAAAACACAGTATCTTGGACATATTATGAGGGGCAGCCGATACGAAATCCTGAAACTCATCATCGAAGGGAAGATTCAGGGAAGGAGATCTATCGGAAGGTGGTTGGGACGCATATCCGCAGACATCTTCCAAGCAGCTGTTTCCAAGACCACACTGGCCATTTGGATCGCCAACCTTCGTAAGGAGATGGCGAAATAAGGAGAAGTAAGCGCTGCCCAAGGTAGCGGTGGAGAGGAGGTAACTCTAGTCACCACATATGTAGTTCAACAAATTTAAAAGCATCCGCTGGATTGGCCTTTACTCCGCACAATGCCCAAGGTTTCCCCATAAAAAAATCTCTTCACCATCCTATAAAAGAACGTTTTCTGCTTCAGTTTTCTAGAGGAAGCAATTGCGCATGCTAAACATTTGCAGGGCATCTAGCTAGTTGGGGAAAAAGGCCCACCAATTTCTTTGCAGTCCGGAGAGCATTAATATCAAAATTCGAAAGCGACTCGTCCCGTTGCGCGTTGATTGTTCAAGTTCGCGCACTAGACACCGGGAGTTCTTTTCTTCCACGCGAGTCTTAGCACATAACTTTGCATTATTAATACCAGCCGCTTTGTTTCCAGCACTCGGTCGGAGCGAAATTTACGACCGATCTTATTTTGTTGGCCGCATTTTTCCCGCAAAACCTCCACTGTTTGGTCGTCCGAAGAATGCGTCCGTTCAATGGGTATTACCCGTATAAATTTTTAATAAGTCAACCTAATTGCCTCCGTTATATTCAAAAGTTCTTTGAGGAGTTATTAATAGCTAATTAGCCGGCGTGCCAGCGTAGGTAAAGGTTGTAATTTGTTTAACGATTTAGTGCGATAATCTGTTAATATAATGCGTAACTGTATTTGAAATTAATTTATTATTTACTAATAGTTTTTTTTTCAATTTTGTATGGCATCTTTAGTGTTGGATATGTTATGGGGATTTCTTTAGCACTAACGCGCAATTTAATTTACATGCTGTAATGCGTACAAGGAAATACATATCCAAACTACTGGGTTACAGTTTGAATTACATACATGTTAATTTAGTAAAGATATTTGGTTACTTTAGGTTAATTAATTCGAACTGCAACCAGAAAAAGGGGAAAAGTGAGTGGTCGGTATAAACAAATTAATTTTATTAATTGCTTTAAGCCATAAAGGTGTAGGTGGATAATTAACTGTATAATTAACCACAAGTAAAGTAGTGGACTGTATTAAGATAGGGAGGTGGGGGTTTTAGACATAGATATGAATTGAATAATGCAATTATGCATTTGCAATTGATGTAAAAAATATATACAATGCATACACTAATTTCACGCATTCATTCATTCATTCACATAGAAAATAATATACAAAAGGTTTCTTAATTATTAATATTTACTAAAAAGTCTTGAATTGTTAATTTAAAATGAAACTTTTGTCTTTAAAATTCCAACTTTTCTTTCACTCTACAAAATACCTTGATATTCTATTTTTTTCTCCGGTTATCGTACCCAGGGGTAACATATTAGACCTCACACATTGAATTCATGTATTTGCTTTGCTGGGATTGGAATGGCTTGCCTTTACTGCTAGTTTGCAGGCGCCATTTTACTGATTTTCTTCAACTACAAGGAAAAAGAGACACTACGTCGTTTCTGGCTTTGAGGAATTGGGTTAAACTGCGCAAAAGAGGTCTTTGTCCAATCTTGGACAAAGATAACTGAGGTGCACCAGATATTCTCTAATATCTGTGCATACAAACGGGGAAAAATTGCCTAAAAGGGTGTGTCCTTTTGACGCGAAGACGAGAACGAGAACTTTCGCTGTTACTCGAGTGGACGTTGCAACTGCACTAATAAGATTAATTTCTTCTTCTAGCTACCGCCTGGCGGCAAAACGACATAAAAGGTGAGGGGTGGCGCAAATGTCGAATTCATTTGAGATGGAAAGGGTAGAAACGGTTTTCTTTCTTTATTAGACACATTATTGTGTACACAATGCTGCCGGAGACAAAAATATATTGAATTGAAAACGATTACGAACGATTTCTTTTACGAGTGAAAAGTTGCTATGTCATTTCGCTTTATTCGAATCATAACATATGACGGACCCTATCATACCGACAAAACCAGGTTCGGGCTAAAGGGTCGTAATGTAGAACTGAAATATGCTAATTTAAATGCACAACCACCAAACTAAATCTATTTTGAGTTTAATTACGGTTCATTCATACTACATACATATCAACAAACTATCCGGTGAAAAATGACAAGTTAATTCACTTGTTGGGGTGTTTCCCCAACATATTCCCCCGCCATGAAGATCCCATCTTCATTAACGAGAAAGAAAAAGAGTGAGAACTCCAACTGAGAAATACTACATTCTACGAGCTGACTTTTAATGAAAGAGTTCTGGCTTGAAGAATCTAAGAGAATTTTTGCTTGAACAGGACGTCCATTAGCAGCAAACAGAGTTACACGGGCTGTAGCTAACAACACATGAGAATTTTTATTCAAGAGAGTAGATAAGTTCAATGAATGTGTATCTTGTGACTGACTTTCTGCACTTGCATTAAAAGGGGGGCTTCTATTCTGAGGGAAGTCTCTATTTTGAGGTGATCCTCCATTTTGAGGCATCTGAGGGGGATCTCGATTCTGAGATATTTGAGGGGATCTCTATTTTAAGATATCTGAGGGAAACACCTATCTTGAGGTTTTTGAGGAGGTAGTGTATCATGCTCTTAAAAGAGGCATGACTGACTTCTGTCGAGACAGTGCCTATTTATAGGCTGATCATTTTGAGTACCGAGTTTTGATTGTCAAAAACATTATCTTGAATCTTGGTGATTAAAACCATTTTGAGGTGAGGTGTACTTGAGAGTTATGTAAAAAGGTATGATGTTTTTGAGAGCACAAAGAACATCCTTTAGATGAGGTACATTGACTTCTCGAGTGACTAGTACCGAGACAGTTGAAGCAAAGTTTTTTACTTAGGAACAAATTTGTACTTCTCAGACGAGTTTAACTTTCAAAATTTTTCACAAATATATATTTTATGAGAGTTTGAATTACAGAACCTGCAAAGAGATGTTTTATTCTGTTGCTTTACTGAATCCTGCGGATTATTAGCATGTAACGAGACTCCTTTTGGAGAATTTTTCTGAGTACTTTCCACAGAAGACAAGTTTTCTAATATGTTACACCTTTTGTGTAAGAAATCAAGAAATTAAATGAGATTTGGCAACATGTTTATATCTCGTTCTGTTTCAAAAGCCTTACGAGTGCCAAAATCTAATTTTTTCTCAAATAAATAAATTAAGAGAAATTCCCAGAGTTCTCCGTAAGAGTATTTAAGATTGCTAATTAAATCAAGATTTTTCTTTAGATCGGTTACAAATTGTCTTAAATTAGGACCAGTACATTTGACAACAGAGTCTATTTCTAATAGCGAAATGAAACGTGCATTAATCACTGATAACTTGTTCTCACACCTTTCTTTCAATAAGTTAATTGCAACTTCAAAGTTATCATTTGTTGCGAGTAAGCTTTCAATGATTTTTAGAGGTTCGTCTCTTAAGAATGATTTTAAGTACATACATTTTTGAATATCACTTACTGATTTATTATCTGTGATTAATGTGTCAAACAGTTGAATGAAAGAATTCCATTCAGAAATTTTACCATTAAAAGGATTGATTGAGTACCAAAGGGGAGGGGGCTCTGTTGAGCTATACATTGATGGGGCGACAGAGCCACAGTAAACAATAATATATATATGGCAACAACATAAACAAGTAAATCAAATGAAGTACTGACAACCTCTGTCTAAGTTTCAATCCACAGTTTTATCCGGCTCGAATGAGACCAAATTTATGGTCGCATGAGCGCAAATTTATTTTTAAATTTATAAAAATATTCGGCTCGATTGGATCAAATTTATGGTCGGTACAAACAAATTAATTTTATCAATTGCTTTAAGCCATGAAGGTGTAGGTGGCTAATTAACTGTATAATGAACCACAAGTAAAGTAGTGGACTGTATTAAGGGGGGTGGGGGTTTTACCATAGATATGAATTGAACCCAAGTAGGTATGTTAACGTACTTTAATAATGCAATTATGCATTTGCAATTGATGTAAAAAATATATACAATTTATACACTAATATCACGCATTCATTCATTCATTCACATAGAAAATAATATACAGAAGGTTTCTTAATTATTAATATTTACTAAAAAGTCTTGATTTGTTAATTTAAAATGAAACTTTTGTCTTTAAAATTAAACTACCTTGATATTCTATTTTTTCTCCTGTCCAGGGAGGAAGGAAAAGAAAAAGAAAAGCAGGTGAAACAAGCAAAGTAGATGGAACAAATGCATGTATTATCCTTCGCTCAAATTCCCAAGTAGATATCTTTTAAGCGAAAATTTGAAGGTTTCAGTCTGCAAATCATCAGGGATTTTTTTGTAAATTTTCGATATTTGACGTGAAAAGTACGACTTTATGAACTGGATATTATGAAGATCAGACCTATTGCTCTTATGGTGCCACTGTACTTCTGCGAGTTTTAGCAGTGACTAATCGGAATTCAAAGTAGTGGCCCCAAATATTCTCAACAAAAACATCTTAATTCAAAAACAAATAATACATCAAAAGGAAAAAAAATAGTGAAAGTGAAGTCATAAAACCGATATGTTATAACTGTGAAAGCGACAAAAAAAGGCTATTTATTAGTCCCCATAGAAGAAACCCGTACTAATAAACCATTATATGATTAACATGCAATCATGTAAAATTTTTAGCGATAAACGCTGTTTAAATATTGACTTTGCCGTCCATTAAATTTATTTAATAAATTCGCGGGAGAGCGCTAATTGCCGGCACAATATTTAATAGCTTAATTTTTAGCGCGCGTGTGACGAAGAATTTTTTATTGCCGATATAAAAGCGCATTGTGATGACATTTTGGGGAAATTTTCATGACATCATTCAATGAGTCGCTTCCGAAAAAAAGTATACGTGTTAGAAGTGATTACTTCTTTACCGATTCCATAAGATAAAGAGAGAGCCATATACTTTATCTCTCTTGTGAGACGAAAATTTCAAAGGGTGTTGGTCGGTACAAACAAATTAATTTTCTTAACTTATTTTGACCACAAATATGAGGGTAAAAATTAACAGAATAATTAACTACAAGCAATTAGTGGACTGTATTAAGATACGCCTTAATTCTCGTTTATTAGAATGATAAACGACGGCGGAAGCCACGAATAGTGAGCTAAAATTAAATTTTTCATAAAATGCTAGGAAATACTCTTATGAGAATAATAAACCTTTAACAATCGAAATCGAGAGCGACAAACACGGATGGATAGGCCATCCCTATTATTTGGATCGAACCTCATAAAAATTAGTCTGCCGTATAAAGCGATACATTTATTTATAGCAGAGCCAAAGGTCCAAAAACGATCTAACGATCTTCAGAAATGACAGCCGGTAATTGGTGCTCCGCAACCAAAGGGTTCCCAAAAGGTTTTAAAATATGCCAACAAAATTAAAATATTGATCAACAAGTCAAATGCAGCGTACTTGCAGGCTAACAGAATTCTTAAAAATATAAATCGGTTCGTTGACGGTTCTACCGTAATGTAATACAAATCAAGCCAAGCTATTCTAATAATAATGTGCATCACTTATCAACTAAAATAAATAGAGTCACAACGTGTTATAAATGCTAATACAAATATATAGTTAACCTACACTTAGAATATAGTTAATTCATATTAGGAAAAGCGGCAATTTCAAGCGAATTGTTAGCAAATAGAATCAATACATTTAGAAATATGGAATCGATGAGTGCAAAATACAGCATCGTTCTTTCCTAATTGTCAATGCTATTACGTGTGTAATAATGCTAAAAATGAATTTATTACCTTATTTATTAGTACGTTTTCAGGCTTAATAGAATAAATTGGAGGCATTTTAAGCCCCGTTTTAATCGTTATACAGAGCACGCGCATAACCGGTAATAATAATAATTATAATGAATGTAATTTACGTCGAAATTACCTTTGGATTGCAACCTTAAACTGCTTTCTAACTAAATAGCGACTAAAATATTGCGTACCGTGTGCTTAGACTGTCTTGATCACAAGACGTTGCCCCTACCGCATCAGAGGGGTTCAGAGTTGCGCGCGCATCACATTGTTGACAAAAATTTCTCTATTATTACACTTCACGCATGGCCCTCCGCTCGCTTCGGTGGCGCAACCAATAGAAACTAACCAAAACTAACCCAAGGCATGTCCAAAATGAAGAAAACTTTTTACACACAATAAAAACAAGTCTTGTCACTAGAATCGAACCCGGGCCGCCGTATTGCAGACTCAGCATCCAACCAAAGAGCTACGGACCATAACTTGACAGCAATTCGCTAGACGCCAAAGATATGATGCTTGGCAACAATGCAATGCGCGTGTAACTATGAAGCTCTCTGATGCGGTACGGGCAACGTCTTCTGTCTTGATCGCATAACTCGATTTTGACCAAACATATTACGTAATTGGGCTAATATCACATAACATACGGCTTTAAAGTCGTTGGTGACCGGTCAGCGATGGCATTCAGTTATTAGTCCACGTCACCATGCAGTCCGAACGATGCCTCATTAAAACTCGGTCACTTCAGAGATAATGCCGACGTAATATACCTAATATTTTTGGTCAAAATCGACTTGTGCGATCAAGACCGAAGACGTTGCCCGTACCGCATCAGAGATCTGTGGCTAATATGTATATGAGGCTATTTTCCGACGAGATAGTGACTGAAATATTAATTTTAATTACGTCATCTCTTAGCCATACATTTAGAACTGTTAATTTTGTATTTATTTGTCTGAATGTCCCCTTTTTGTTTCGCAGGAAGAAGCAATGTACGTTACTCCATCTACTCCGGTGATCCGGATGGCTTATTCAGGATCGATCCGATTACAGGAGCCATTAAAGTGTCCCTTAACTTGGACCACGAATCCAGAGCTTCGGTCCTGCTGAACGTCCAAGCTACGAGCGGAAATCCTCCGGTGTATGGTCACACTCAGGTAATTAGTTATTTAGATCGATTGGTGCAGTCGGTAGGATTGCTTAATACCTTATTTTGGATTTCTAGGTTAACATCGACATCAATGACGTGAACGACAACACTCCGGAATTCGAATCTCCCACGGTTCGGATTTCGGTACCAGAGAACACTGAGATCGGCGTCGCCCTGTACGCGGCCCACGCAACGGACAGAGACAGCGGATCGAACGGTATTGTCCGTTACAAGCTGTCGAACACCGGTTCGGACCTGTTCAAAATCGACTCGAAGCAGGGTCATTTGACGTTGACCAGGCACTTGGACTACGAGAGCGTCCAGAGACACACCCTCACCGTGACCGCGACGGACATGGGCGTGCCTCCGTTGTCGGCGAATTTAACCATCCTGGTGGAGGTCCAGGATATGAACGATAACCCTCCCGTGTTTGAGAAGAGCCAGTACAGTTTGAGCGTTTTGGAATCCTTGCCTATTAATTCTCAGGTGAGATTTGCATGTATTTCTCTACGAATAAAAAATGGCAAGCATTTTTATGCATAAAGCGATAGAACACCATGAATGTTTATCGTATACGTACATGTAACGAGTATTTATCATTAAGGCCTCCTCGACTTTTACTTTTACTTCTCCGAGGCGGACATGCAGGAATTTTGAACCGCGTGACAAAGCGTTATACGGTACACGGATGTTCGACTTGATTTCTTCGCTGGCTGCCATCATCGTCGGTATAATTATTTCTTTGAATTTTTTTCCTCGCGATTAACTTTTCTAAAGCTGCTTTATTATTGGTTTTTGCGCCGCGTATTCTCGTAGAAAAATTATATAGTTGCGCTTGAAACAAACTGATCTAGCGGTACCCTAATTTAACTTTTGCATGTTCCCATGGCACGATCATTTACCAGAAACGTAAATAGACGGGCCGGGTCAAATAGCCGAAACGATTTTTCATTGTAATATGATGCCTGATGGGCTGTGGGTTTTCTGGTAAAGATTAATTTGCATTATTTACTTAGTTTAAAAAGGTTAAGGCAACAGACTAACAGAATCTACGAAAGCGTAGGTGAGCCACTGGAAAGTTTTTAATATTTCAGAAACACCTTAGAAACTGAACCTATTGAAGATATAAATCGATATTATTATTTCAGATAACCCAGTTTACAGCCGTGGATGCCGATACAGGCAACAACGCAAGAATTACCTATCGTTTGTTGCCTTCGAACTCCTCATCGTACGATCAAGTGTTCGGCATTTTCCCGAATTCCGGCTGGCTCTACCTCAAAGGCAACCTGGACAGGGAGACCAAGGACCTTTACAACCTGGTCGTAGCTGCGAAAGGTAATAATTTCGTCTTATAATGTCACTGAAGAGGGCTCACCGTTTTTTTAACTTGTAGATAACGGATTACCTCCGCAAACTGCCACGTCTCAAGTTACCGTCGAGATCCTCGATATCAACGATAACGATCCGGCGTTCGTCGAAGAAGACTACGTCTTCAAAATCGAAGAAAACTTAGCGAGAGGGACGTTCGTTGGAAGAGTTCAAGCAACGGATGCCGATGCGGGCGTGAACGCTGCGATACGCTACAGCTTGATTCCTGGAAATAGTAGTTTTCAAATAAATTCGATCAGTGGTAAGTGCTCTAGTAATATGGGAAACTTACCTTGTCTATAGGACATTTTACGTAAATTTCGGATATCAATTCGATAATTTTGAGAAATTACGAATTTTTCCGAAATCATGAATTTTTCGACCCGATGCATTGCTCAGAAATTGTTATAAATCGACCACTTTCTTCACTCTACTTTGAAAAATACTAATTTGCTTCGAACGTATGGGAAACTTACTTTATCTGTAGGAAATTTAACGTAGATTTTGGATATAAATTCGATAATTTTGAAAAATTGGGAATTATTCCGAAATTTTCAATTTTTTAGCCCCATGCATTGTCCACGAATTGACTAAATTCTACATCTTTTTCAATTTAATTTTAAAAATAGTAATTTATTTTGAAAATATGGGAATTTTACCTTATCTATAGGAAATTGTACGTAGATTTCCGATGTCAGCCCGATAATTTTGAAAAATTGCAAATTTTTACCGAAATCATGAAATTTAGACCGAATGCATTGCTCAGAAATTGACATAAATCGACCACTTTCTTCACTCTAATTTGAAAATACTAATTTTTTTCGAACGTATGGGCAACTTACCTTATCTGTAAGAAATTTAACGTAGATTTTGGATATCAATTCGATCATTTCGAGAAATTGGGAATTTTTTCAAAATTTTCAAATTTTTAGCCCCATGCATTGTCCACAAATTGACAAAAATCTGACATCCTTTTCAATTTAATTTTAAAAATGGTAATTTATTTTGAAAATATGGGAATTTTACCTTATCTATACGAAATTGTACGTAGATTTCCGATGCCAGTCCGATAATTTTGGAAAATTGCGAATTTTTACTGAAATCATGAATTTTTCGACCGAATGCATTGCTTAGAAATTGACATAAATCGACCACTTTCTTCACTCTAATTTTAAAAATACTAATTTTCTTCGAACGTATGGGCAACTTACCTTATCTGTAAGAAATTTAACGCAGATTTTAGATATCAATTCGATTATTTCGAAAAATTGGGAATTTTTTCGAAATTTTCAATTTTCTAGCCCCATGCATTGTCCACAAATTAACAAAAATCTTACATCCTTTTCAATTTAATTTTAAAAATGGTAATTTATTTTGAAAATCTGGGAATTTTACCTTATCTATAGGAAATTGTACGTAGATTTCCGATGTCAGTCCGATAATTTTGAAAAATTGCGAATTTTTGCCGAAATCATGAATTTTTCGACCGAATGCATTGCTCAGAAATTGACATAAATCGACCACTTTCTTCACTCAAATTTTAAAAATACTAATTTTCTTCGAACGTATGGGCAACTTTCCTTATCTGTAATAAATTTAACGTGGATTTTGGATATCAATTCGATCATTCGAGAAATTGGTATTTTTTTCAAAACTTTCATTTTTCTAGCCCCATGCATTGTATACAAATTGACAAAAATCTAACATCCTTTTCAATTTAATGTTAAAAATGGTAATTTATTTTGAAAATATGGCAATTCAACCTTATCTAGAGGAAATTGTACGTAGATATCCGATGTCAGTCCGATAATTTTGAAAAGTTGCGAATTTTTACCGAAATCATGAATTTTTCGACCGAATGCATTGCTCAGAAATTGGCATAAATCAACCACTTTCTTCACTCTAATTTTAAAAATACTAATTTTCTTCGAACGTATGGCCAACTTTCCTTATCTGTAATAAATTTAACGTAAATTTTGGATATCAATTCGTTCATTTCGAGAAATTGGGAATTTTTCCGAAATTTTCAATTTTCTGGCCCCGTGCATGGTCCACAAATTAACAAAAATCTAACATCCTTTTCAATTTAATTTTAAAAATGGTAATTTATTTTGAAAATATGGGAATTTTACCTTATCTATAGGAAATTGTACGTAGATTTCCGATGTCAGTCCGATAATTTTGAAAAATTGCGAATTTTTACCGAAATCATGAATTTTTCGACCGAACGCATTGCTCAAAAATCGACATAAATCGACCACTTTCTTTCCTCTAATTTTGAAAATACTAATTTTCTTTGAACGTATGGGCAACTTACCTTATTGGTAAGAAATTTAACGTAGATTTTGGATATCAATTCGATCATTTCAAGAAATTGGGATTTTTTTCGAAATTTTCAATTTTCTAGCCCCATGTATTGTCCACAAATTGACAAAAATCTAACATCCTTTTCAATTTAATTTTAATAATGGTAATTTACTTTGAAAATATGGAAATTTGACCTTATCTATAGGAAATTGTACGTAGATTTCCGATGTCAGTCCGATAATTTTGAAAAATTGGGAATTTTTATCGAAATCATGAATTTTTCGACCGAATGCATTGCTCAGAAATTGACATAAATCGACCACTTTCTTCACTCTTATTTTAAAAATAATAATGTTCCTCAAACATATTGGAAATTTACCTTATCCATACGAAATTTTACGTAAATTTCGGATATCAACTCGATAATTTTGAAAAGTTGTACATTTCTCCAGAATCTTCAATTTTCCGGCCTCGTGTAATGTCCAGAAATTCTAAAAATAGTAATTTTTCTCGAAAATATAGAAAACTTATCTTGTCTATAAGAAATTTTACGTAGATTTTGAATATCAATTCGATAATCTGGAGACATTGTGCATTTTTTCGGAATCTTGAATTTTCCGGCCTAATGCATTTTTCAAAAATTGGCAAAAATCAAGCACTTTTTCACTCTGATTTTGAAAATACTAATGTTCCTCAAACATATTGCAAATTTACCTTATCTATACGAAATTTTACGTAAATTTCGGATATCAATTCGATAATTTTGAAAAGTTGTACACTTCTCCGGAATCTTCAATTTTCCGGCCTAGTGTAATGTCCAGAAATTGCAAAAATCGAGCACCTTTTTCACTCTAATTCTAAAAATAGTAATTTTTCTCGAAAATATAGAAAACTTATCTTATCTGTAGTAAATTTTACATAAATTTCGAATATCATTTCATAAATTTTGAGAAATTGCGAATTTTTCTGAAATCTGGAATTGTCTAGTTCGGATATATTCAGAAATTGACAAAAATCGAACAATTTTTCGCTCTTGATTTAAGAAACAATAATAGATCTTGAACATTACTGAAACTTATCAGGTTTTTAAGAGATTTGACGGTGTTAGGGAAAAACCATTAAACATTTTCCAATATTGAGACTTTTTCCAGAATTTTGAATATTTGCTCGTGAATTTTCTGGGGATTGTCAAAAATCTAACATCTTTTTCACTCTAATTTTAAAAATACTGATTTATCTCCAAAATATGGGAAACACCTTGTCTATCAGAAATTTCACGTAGATTTTGAATATCAATTCGATAATCTGGAGACATTGTGCATTTTTTCGGAATCTTGAATTTTCTTGCCCAATGCATTCTTCAAAAATTGGAAAAATCGAGCACTTTTTCACTCTAATTTTAAAAATAATAATGTTCCTCAAACATATTGGAAATTTACCTTATCTATACGAAATTTTACGTAAATTTCGGATATCAATTCGATAATTTTGAAAAGTTGTACATTTCTCAGGAATCTTTAATTTTCCGGCTTCGTGCAGTGTCCAGAAATTGCAAAAATCGAGCACCTTTTTCACTCTAATTCTAAAAATAGTAATTTTTCTCGAAAATATAGAAAACTTATCTTGTCTGTAGTAAATTTTACATAGATTTCGAATATCATTTCATAAATTTTGATAAATTGCGAATTTTTCTGAAATCTGGAATTGTCTAGTTCGGATATATTCAGAAATTGATAAAAATCGAACACTTTTTCGCTCTTGATTTAAGAAACAATAACAGATCTTGAACATTACTGAAACTTATCAGGTTTTTAAGAGATTTGACGATGTTAGGGAAAAACCATTAAATATTTTCCAATATTAACACTTTTTCCAGAATCTTGGATATTTGCTCGTGAATTTTCTGGGGATTGGCAAAAATCTAACATCTTTTTCACTCTAATTTTAAAAATACTGATTTATCTCCAAAATATGGGAAACACCTTGTCTATAAGAAATTTCACGTAGATTTTGAATACCAATTCGATAATTTGGAGACATTGTGCATTTTTACGGAATCTTGAATTTTCCGGCCTAATGCATTTTTTAAAAATTGGAAAAAATCGAGCACTTTTTCACTCTGATTTTAAAAATAATAATGTTCCTCAAACATATTGGAAATTTGCCTTATCTATACGAAATTTCACGTAAATTTCGGATATCAATTCGATAATTTTGAAAAGTTGTACATTTCTCCGGAATCTTCAATTTTCCGGCCTCGTGTAATGTCCAGAAATTGCAAAAATCGAGCACCTTTTTCACTCTAATTCTAAAAATAGTAGTTTTTCTCGAAAATATAGAAAACTTATCTTGTCTATAAGAAATTTTACGTAGATTTTGAATATCAATTCGATAATCTGGAGACATTGTGTATTTTTTCGGAATCTTGAATTTTCCGGCCCAATGCATTTTTTAAAAATTGGAAAAAATCGAGCACTTTTTCACTCTGATTTTAAAAATAATAATGTTCCTCAAACATATTGGAAATTTGCCTTATCTATACGAAATTTTACGTAAATTTCGGATATCAATTCGATAATTTTGAAAAGTTGTACACTTCTCCGGAATCTTCAATTTTCCGGCCTCGTGTAATGTCCAGAAATTCCAAAAATCGAGCACCTTTTTCACTCTAATTCTAAAAATAGTAATTTTTCTCGAAAATATAGAAAACTTATCTTGTCTATAAGAAATTTTACGTAGATTTTGAATATTAATTCGATAATCTGGAGACTTTGTGCATTTTTTCGGAATCTTGAATTTTCCTGCCCAATGCATTGGCCCAAAATTGGCAAAAATCGAGCACTTTTTCACTCTGATTTTAAAAATACTAATGTTCCTCAAACTTATTGGAAATGTACCTTATCTATACGAAATTTTACGTAAATTTCGGATATCAATTCGATAATTTTGAAAAGTTGTACATTTCTCCGGAATCTTCACCTTTCCGGAATTGTGCAATGTCCAGGAATTGCAAAAATCAAGCATCTTTTTCACTCTAATTCTAAAAATAGTAATTTTTCTCGAAAATATAGAAAATTTATCTTGTCTGTAGGAAAGTTTACATGCATAGATTTCGAATATCAATTCATAAATTTTTAGAAATTGCGAATTTTTCCGGAATCATGAATTTTTCGACCCGATGCATTTAGGGTAGACATTGACATAAATCGACCACTTCCTTCAATCTAATAATTTTAAAAATACTAATTTTCCTCGAACGCATGGGAAACTTACCTTAGTTATAGGAAATTTAACGTAGAATGCGGATATTAATTTAATAACTTTCAGAAATTGCGCATTTTTCCGAAAATTCCAATTTTTAGTCCGATGCATGGTTTACAAGTTGACAAAATTCTAACATCTTTTCCAATTTAATTTTAAAAACACTATTTTTTTCAAAATATAGAAATTTTACCATATCTATAGGAAATTGTACGCAGATTTCAGATACCAGTTCAATAATTTAGAAAAATTGCGAATTTTTAACGAAATCATGAATTTTTCGACCCAATGCATTGCTCAGAAATTGTCATAATTCGACCACTTTCTTCAGTCTTATCTTAAAAATACTAATTTTCCTCGAACGTATAGGAAACTTGCCTTATCTAGAGGAAATTTATCGTAGATATTCGTTAATTTTGGGCCATTGCAAATTTTTCCGAAATTTTCAAATTTTTGCATAAAACTAGATACCAAATTTGAATATGCTAAATGGAAAAATAATATCGACAACATTGCCAAGATTTTTTTGCAAAACTTTCAAATGTTAGTTATTTTCACTGCGCTCCGGGATCTGGCAACGTCGGATTTTCAGGAAAAATTGCCGAAACTGCTCATTAATTATAAAACTGCCTCACAATTTAATACTAATGAGGTTAAGTAAACATACATATTTAATTCAGAAATAGTATCAGCAACGTTGCCGAATGTTCCTATTTTCTGCAAACACCGTCATTTTTCAACTAATTTATTTTCATGACTCAAGACTGCTAATGTTCATTTTAGCAAAATCTCAAAATGACAGTTTTTACTTATACTTACTGCTTCGAAATTTGACAACGTAGCATTTTAAAAAAATGACCGAAACTGGTATTCATCAAACATGGTATCAGCAAGTTTATAGCAACGTTGCCAGAAATTCATATTTTTCTACAGACACCGTAACTTTTAAAAAACCAAAAAAGGTGTTACCTTAAAAATTGACACACAAGCATAAAACTAGATACCAAATTTGAATATGCTAAATGGAAAAATAATATCGACAACGTTGCCAAACTTTCAGATTTTTGTTTGCAAACACCATCAATTTTAAATTAAAAAAAACATCTTTATAATTTTAATGCAGAGTCGATAGCAAAACTCTGAAATGTTAGTTATTTTCCTTCCTGTCCCAGAGCTGGCAACCGCGCATTTTTAAAAAGAATTACCGAAACTGCCCATTTTAAAACCAAAAAAACAGTTGCCACATGCTTAATTCAAACATAGTGTCAGCAACGTTGCAAGAAGTTCATATTTTTCAACAGACTCTTATCTTAACTGCCCGATGCATTGTCCACAAATTGACAAAAATCTAACATTTTTCAATCTAATTTTAAAAATATTAATTTATCTCGAAAATGTGAGAATGTTACCTTATCTAGAGCAATTTTTACGTAGATTTCGAATATCATTTTGGTAATTTTGAGCAATTGCGCATTATTTCGGAATCTTAAATTTTCCGGTCCGGTCCAACGTCCAGAAAGTGGCAAAAATCGAACACTTTTTTCACTCTAATTTTAGAAATACTAATTTGCCTCCAACGTATGGGAAACTTACCTTGTTTATAATAATTCTCACATTGATTGCGGTTAAAATGCAGCAATTTTCAGCCACGTCTCGTTCTGGTGGTTAGGCCATTGCTTTAGTGGTCTTCACAAATCAGCGGCGTGCAGTCCGTGGAAGCATTGCTTTCCTTAAAATTCTAGAAACAATGCTCCCCAATTTAATACTATTTTGTCTCACGAATAATAATTATGAAAACGAAATATTAATCTTAGTGTGAAGCAGGTTTCAGTACATGTTTTATTTTTGTTATCCAGCCTCCAATGTCTCAATCGGCCATGGTTCATGTCGAGAACAACAAACGGCCCATGGCCGACTTCGACATTAGAGGCTGTATCACAAAAATTAAAAATATACTGATACATTTATTATTATTGAGACTAAATAGTAATAAATTGGGGAGCATTGTTTCTAGAATTTTAAGGGAAGCAATGCTTTCCTTCAGAAATGGAGTATGGGGCCACACATCTGCTTGCCTCAACTGAAAGCAAATATTTAGTATTAGGCGTATATTATGTAAATTTTTGTTGATTTCCTTTAATGAATTAACTTTGACATTGATTTCAGGAATCTGTATGGTAATAATTCTCCCATTGATTACGGTAAAAATGTAGCAATTTTCATTGTCATCTCGTGGTGGTTCGGCCGTTACTTTAGTGCCCTTTACAAAGGGAGTAAGGGGTCACATATGTGCTTGCCTCAACTGAATAATTAATATCAGCTGGTTTCAGGGCTTGAACTCCAATTTTCTTTCGAGAACATGCTTGTAAAAAACATAACCTCGTTTAATGCTTTTGCAGTTAAATTCTTTGTATCTACCTTGAAGCAAAAGTATAAATTAATGACCCAATTCCTTGCTTTCTTTGGTTTCTTTTAGTTTTTGAGACTTTTTCATTAATTATTTTTTAATTCAAACTCTCTCTTTTTAGTTTTCTTGACTTTCATTATTAGAGTTTTTAAAGTGTAAAAAGAAGTGAAAGCCACCGTATAAATAAGCCCGCTCGCTGCAAGTCATATCAATTGTGGTAATATAAATTGCCATATGATTTTGGTTTTCGTTGATTTCCTTTCATGAATTGTCTGTGACGTTGATATTTCATCTCAATAATCAGTATGGTAATAATCTCCCATTGATTACGGTTAAAATGCGGCAATTTTCACTCTCGTCTCGTTCTGGGGGTTCGGCCATTACCTTAGTGCCCTTCGGAAAGGGAGTATGTGGCCACACATCTGCTTGCACTCCAATATTGATTCGGTGACATGCTTGTAAAAAAACATAACCTCGTTTAGTGGCTTTGTAGTTAATTGATTTTATAAAATATGTACCTTGTATAGGTGTAGGGAATCCTAATTCAAATTCTTCATATCTACCTTGGAGCAAAAGTATGTATTAATGACCCGATACCTGGCTCTTTAGTTCGTTTTAGTTTTTGGGACTTTTTCTTTCATTACTTTTGAATTCAAATTATCTTTTTTTAGTTTTCTTGAATTTCTTCACAAAAAACGGGATGGATTCGAGTTTTTAAAGGATGAAAAGAGATGAATGCCACCATATAAATAAGCCCGCTACAAGTCATGTCATTTCTGGTCATACAAAATGCGACATTATTTCGATTTTTGTTGATTTCCTTTGTGAATTTTCTTTAATATTGATAATTATCCCATTGATTACGGTTAAAATTCAGCAATTTTCATTCTCGTCTCGTTGTAGTGGTTCGGCCATTACTTTAATGTCTTTCGGAAATGGAGTAAGGGGTCACACATGTGCTTGCCTTATTAAATTTTTTAGGTACCTAACTTTTGTCCCTAATTTTGGAATACCAACTCACTGTGCAATAACACAGTTAATTTTTGCTAAAAATATGTAGACAAAAATTGAAATAGTTTATTTTCTCAAATTCTCTTTAAGTTGCGGCAACATATAGCAGCATATTAATACACTGTGTAAATATCAGCTCAATAACTTCATTTTGATGTGGACATCAGTTTCAAAATCTTAATCCACTATGCAATAAAGTGGACTTTTACAATAAATATTTGGACAAATTTAAAATAATTTAGTATTTCTAATTGTCTATAAATTATGGTCGAGTATGGAAGTGCGATATATTGAACCACTGTGTGATTATAAATCCAATATGATTAAATTTTGCAGGTACCTGACTACGTATATTTTCTACAATTCTCTTTAAGTTGCGGTAACATACAGAGGTGCAACATATCAAAGCACCGTATCAATATTAACCCAATTGCTTCATTTTTATATAAACATTTTCTCCATCAGTTTCAAAATAGTAATCCACTGTGCCAGAAATATTTCAGCAGTTTTTTTTAAATCTCTATAAATTATGGATCGAGTATGGAAGTGCGGTATATTAAGCCACTGTATCATTATAAATCGAATATAATAAAATTTTGTAGGTATACTTGACTTTTGTTCATAAGTTTCAAAATACTAACTCACTGTGCAACAACATAGTGGATTTTTCCTAAAAATATGCAGACAAAATTAAAATAGTTTACTGTAGAGGAGAGGGTAGCAGCATATTAAAACACTGTATCAATATTAGCTCAATAGCTTCATTTTGTTGCGGATTCTTTCTCTATCTACATGTGCAGACCATTGAAGGTGTGGATCCAGGTTTATGCCCAAGAATCTGTCTGTCCCCTGATCCCCATCCCCCGGGTCCCTGAGACTGAAAACCAATTTCTGGGTTTTATTTCCATTAAGCACAAGTCTCTTAGCTCTGAACCACTGTTCAGCCCTTAACTGTGCCTCCAAAACATGCCTCGCACCAAATCACAAGGGGATATGATGGTGTCATCAGCAAAGAGGGTGTATATTGACATGTTGTCAAATAATGGTAGATCATTTATATATATTAAAAAAAGTAAAGGGCCAAGAATTGATTCTTGTGGCACTTCTATTTCCACCTCTCTGATGACACCGCCCCTCCCACTTTCACTCTCTGGTGGCGATTTTCTAGATACGATTTAAGCAACTGTATACTGGATTCTGAAAAATTGTAAAATTTTTACTTTTGGAGCAACAGCACGTGGCAGACATAGTCAAAGGCCTTGCTCAAGTCCAAGAACGTTGAAGCATTGTTCTCCCCCGCCTCAAAAGCATCCAATATACCTGACAGCAGGTCCAGAATAGCAAGAATAGTGCCCCTGCCCAAATAAGACTATGCCCCCCAAAGTACTCAGCTATCCTCTTAGCCATGTATTTTTCGACTATCTTTGAAAGGACTGGCAACAGTGATACAGGTCGATAGTTTGAGTCACGTTCATCACTTTTTTTAAAAATGGGAACTACAATTGCGCTTTTTAGAACATCAGGAAATATGGTTTCTTTAAAGCTAAAGCAGTGGTTTATTAGCTTGGTGAGTGGGGATCACAAATTTCCATATATATCCATATATATCTGAGCTTTTCTTGTTTTTAAGTGAATCTATGAATCTCTGACCTCAATTTGTGTGACTTCCTTGAAGTCAAAGACCGCATCAGGCAAATAATTTTTTTTAAGATTATCCAATGGTGAAATTTTACTTTTAGGCATGTCTTTAAGTATCTCATTTGAAATATTACTGAATCAGAATTTTCTTATTTTGAGTTGGGTTTCCCCATACTTCCACATACTCTTGGTTGGGTTTTTTGAGGATTTTATCATTTTGTCATTAAATTTGCGTTTAGAGTCAACAATCTCCTGTGTATATAGTTTTTGATATTCTTTAAATAGTTGTTTGATACCTGGTGTGTTATATTGCTTACACATGTCACCCAGGAAATGAACTGTGACCCTCATTTGTCTCAGACTCTCATTGAATCAACCTACATACTCTCATTAGAGCCACTAGTCTTGTAATTTTTCTCAGGAAAAGATTGAAGGTAGGCCTCAGTCAGCATACCCTGAGAAACAGTCAGAGGTATTAATTAATTTCATCAATAAAATGCCACTCACTAGACTCAATTCTGTTACAAAATTCATTAAGACCCTTTTGTGTGATAGATCTAAAAACTGATTCTTTCATATCGGCATGATGCCTCAAGTTGTTACTATTTTTTAAATCGAAGCACACAAGCTGTCCCAAATGATCAGACACATTAGGATCCAGATTTCTTATGTCAGATACATCAAAGTTTACACGAACACTGTCCAAACAATTTTTACCCCTTGTTTCTTGTGCGAATAATATCCTTAAGGCATATCTCTTCAGAAAATCTTCCATTGCCCAAGCTTCCCCTTGATTAGTCCCAAATAATATATTAAAATCCCCCCTAGATCAACATGCTGTACAGCAGCCTCCAGATGTTGCAAAAAGGTGCCAAAGCATCCCATAGGCGACCTATAAATACTAAAAACATACAAATTACAAGATTTTGTCAAAATACAGCACAATTATATACATCTTTCAACATTTTTGGTATAAAATCACCATTAAAATTTTTGTTAAGTAGTATCAATGAACCACCCCCTATACTATTTGTTCTAGCTGTATAATTATTACATATTGAATATCTATTCAAACTAAAATTGTTAATTTCCTAGTTTTTTAACCAATGATCAGTCATAGAAACTACTGTAATATTCCTGTCAGCCAAAGAGACTTCTAACTCACTTACACTATTCCTTACAGATCTAACATTACAATGAAAAATACTCATACTTTGCTGTGAATTACCTTCTTCCAAGGGTACCCGCTCTGTTCAGAGAGCGTTGCACATTCCGAAAATGGTTGAATTTAATTCCCTCAGGTCACAGCTCTGCATTCATAATTTGCTTGGTTTTCTCCACAGGAGCATCCAGCTTAAAGGATCCAATGTACTTTGATTTTCTCACCATTTTTTCACATGTGCAACTCTTGTCCTCCAACCACTTTAGTACGTCTTTTGCCTCTGTTTTGGGGACAGATATCCATTGTATTCTTTGTGCAATCTGGATAATTCCCTTGTTTTTGTTTCTTCCATATACAGGTTGTGGTCTCTCAAAATTGGCTGGTTTTTGAGCAGTTTTACCTCCTTTATTTCATTTTCCCTAACTACCTCTGTCCATTCCTCTCTTGTCTTTACCTTATCATCAATTTCCTTGATTTCCTTTTTCATCGTCAACATTAACAATATTTCCCTCCCAGTCATTCTTGTCAACATTGTCCGTCAGTATCAGACAGCTCTTCCCTGGTTCACTGGCATCTGCCACAAATTTTAAAACTGTTGCTATCAGCGATGTGGTAGCGATATCGGTAGAAGGAGCCTGTGCTATAGAGTTGTCGTCCGTTTGCTCGTCCCTTTTTAAGAAGGAGTTGGCTTCGTTGTTGCCATCTCTTCTGGCTTTTTCCCCAAAATCCGGTTTTGTATTATTGGACTTTGGACTTTTCTCTTCACGACGTTCGGTTTCTCCTCTACTTGTCTTTCAAGAAAGTTGACTTTTTCTTTGAGAAAAATGATTTCCCATTCTAGTTCCACATACTTCTGCTGAATATGTTGGATACAAGAACGAATATTTCCTGAATCTTATATTTTTGGCGCGATACATTGTCCACAAGTTGACAAAAATCTAACATCTTTTTCATTATAATTTTAGAAATCCTAATTTTCCTCGAAACTATGGGAAACTTACCTTATCTATAGGAAATTTCACGTAGCTTTCGAATATTAATTCAATAATTTTGAGAAATTTAACATTTTTCCGGAGTCTTGAATTTTCCCGTCCGATGCATTGTACAGCAACTATCAAAATTCGAACCTATTTTTTCACTCTAATTTTAGAAATACAAATCAAGTTTCAACTTATACCGTGGATAATCATTAACTTGTTTCTTTATGTGCTTTTACGAATATCCCCATTTCTGGCTATTATCTAAGAACTCATATTTAGCCTTCCAGGTCTCTGGACAAATATTTTTAAAAATATCCGATGGCATACCATTACTAGCGATCATTATCGTTGGACTATGAACTCTGAGGACATGGGTTCGATGTTCACAAGACCACGACTTTTGACAATTAGCCCAGTCAAATGGTAGTTTTTCCAAAACAAAAGTGCGGAAGTTTTTTTCTCAACGGTTTTATATGATTTCGAGGGTGCTGAATACGAATTTATGGTTTGTTGCCCTGCAGAAGGTCGGCTTCATAGCCAAAAACGCAAAAAATATCTTCAGGCAGTGAGCCTGGAGTTGGCTCATCTAGATCGCCTTCGCCTTCTGCATCATAACTATCGTCGATGTTGGAGCACGACCCTTCACATTGCTGGCAGAGTTTTGTTCAGAACAGTCCTGCCCACTTACACCCACACCGACCTAGGCAACCTGTCTTGCATTTGCAAGATATAAGCTGGAGAAGCCTCACGGGAGCCGGGGATTTGGGTGTGGTAATGGGAACCAACTTATTTCTTGTTAACTTCCAACACCACTTTTCTGAATCCAAGTAGTTTGCTATCCACTGCTGCACTTGGTGAAAAATCCTAAAGGCATGTTGTTGAGCGGCAGCTTCAGTGGAAGGTAGGGACGCCGTGTTTGCTGATGTCAAGTATTGCTTGTACCTCAGTTTGTTGAGTGTTATGTTTCGGTGGGTTGGGTTGCTGTTATAAAGAGCAACCAGAAATTTTTCACTGGCAGCTGTTATTTCATATGGATGAGCGGAAGAATCACATGATGCCAGATCCGGATTTTTAGTAAGGATCTTGAGAAATTTAATCTTGCCCTGATTGAATAATGCAGACGTACAGTCGCAACCACTCATGTGATCGGCAACACTCTTCTCCACCGCAGTTTCTGGTTGGTAGAAAAGCTGTGGTGATTTGCCTCTTCCTGGTTTAAGAAAATACACATTGGGAGAAGTTTTGACACCAATCATTGTGATCAAAAGGTCAACATGATCCCCAACAAAAATTTGCTTGAGAAACTGATGGTACTCGGAAATATAATTCTACGGACTGCTTCTTATTCGACCTCCTTAAGCGTTCCATGGACTTGGTACTTTTCTGTTCATCCGAGTACCCATCGAACACAATTGTCGCATTTTGTTTGTACTTACTTCCTACATAATGTATACATTATTCCCAAATTTCTTCAAATATATGACCACTCGACCATACCATTCTGTGCAATAAAAAGCCTCCATTAATCACATATGTCGCCCAATTGCGTAGTGTTTGGAAGAGGTGTAAATGCTTTGTACAAAGCAGATTTTGTCCCTTTTTTCATTCCAGTCTCATCGAACAAAGAAAAGGGATATGGAGCCAATTCGTAAGTTAAGATATCTTCTAGTTCTTCTTCTGACTGCTTGGCGACAACCATCCTTTGAAACAGGGTGTCTGGCTTTATGACCACGGGATGGTTATTAATGATGATGGAAGAGCTGATGGTTGCGAGGGACGACACTCGGTCGGTCCGTTTGAACTTGACACTTTTGAAGTCATTGCCATCAGTTGCTTTGATACCCTTGGTGCTCACATCCCTGGACAAGTGACAATTGATTTTATGGTCTCCTAGAAGCCCAGTGCTGATTGATATTAGTTCTGAGGTTTCGGGGAACGGTGGCTGTTGTTGAAATCATTCCAACATCTTTTTTGTACAATTGTTGTCAAGATTTATTCTTGCATCACGGCTGTCCGCAAGCTGATCGGTCGTTCCAAAGTTCACATCGCAGAAATCCTCAATTGCATTTGCGATATGCTGGAGCGAACTCATTCCCAAAATCCGCGTGCTCTACTCAACCCTCCTTCAACCTTCATATGCTTCATGAGCTGCTGTTCAATACACATATCGCTGCATGTTCCGCCCCAGCATTTGTCAGTACGTCGAATAGTGAAACCCTCTTTGGAAGTGAATGCTTGAAATTCCCCAGGTGAAATGGACTTCTCTAATGTGAGCATATTTTGCAAGTACAAATGCGCTGACTTGGCATATAGGTAGTGCCCGCTGGCATTGAAATATGGTAGCATTTCGTATATGACTTGGAGGTGTAGTTTCCAATTGCCCATTCGCTCAGATTCAATGAATTTCAAGATGAATGTTACCAGTTGGAAATACTCAATCCATAACTTCGAAGTGGGGCCTAGGCTGGCAATATTTGGAAGTTTGGTTTCGAATTTATTGAAAATTTCTTTTCCGCAATCCCCCTCATGTGCCTCTAATAGCTAAAAGTTGCTCAACACCCAACTGTAACACTGAAGGCAAATCTAGCGACTCCATTATGAGCGTACCAAGAGCTCGAAAAGCCAATGTGTGTCCTCTGACGGTTCTGGCACAGGTATGGCCTGTCATAATCTTTGCAGTACTATTGACAGCATAGACGGTGTTGAATAGTTCCGACAGACCACTACCTTCCATAATATATTCCACAGCTCCCATGAAAGGCATAAGTAAGTGAAACCCGCCTAATCGTACGACCACGTGCTGTAGCTCAGGGTCTCGTACTCGACTTGCTAGCACATCGCGCGCCTTGAGGTACAGGGGTTGATCGAAGGTGACGAAAGTTATTTGCTGTCCCAAGGAATGTGTCATTTTAGCTGCAAAAAGCAACGATGTGTAGATCGTATCGTATTCTCCAGGAGGTGCATTTATGAATGTTGTTTGGGAAGGAATTTCTTTAGTTACTTCCTCCATAAAACCATTCCATCTAGAAACTACTGGAATATTTTTAAATTTGCTGTACAGCCACAGCAGAAGTGGCATGGATGGAACTATGGTCTCTGTATCGTGAAACGAGGTACTTAGGTCATTGATCGGAATAGCGGCTAAGTCTACATCATTATTGTTTCTTTCAAATTGTTTTAGTGGCACAGCTCCTAAGTTTCCAACGGCTTGTGCTGTGGTATGTTTTTTATTCGTGCAACCTTCTGACCGGGAACTACAGCACTTTTAGGGGTAACTCATCGGATACTTCCCATTGTGTGGAAGGTGTTTCGACCATCCAGTGTTTGTATGTTGAAATCTGCGTTGTCATACACCATTTAACAAAATGCTTGTTGATTAACAGCCAGAGGGGGACGCATAATTCCCGATACTTCAAGTGGAATTGCTTCATCGTATGAGCAACAAAATTCCATGGAAGATAAAACATCTATTAACTTGCGGGAACCAAATTTTTAATATGATGCAGGTCGCACAGCACTAATGATGCTATGCGCAATGGCTACTGATTTTTTTTCCATTTCTGCAGTCCATGAATGGTTTGCAGGGGCGTCAGGAATAAGATCTTCAGTTTCAACTAAAAACCTTTTCTGAAGAAGGATATTTAGTTAAATTATATACTTGCCACCTTATATCTTCCACAATTACGGCAACGGCTGCCTCAACTAGAGAACGCGTTTCTTCTTTCCTTGGTAGCTTCTGAATATTTTCCAACCAGGACTTATTTATTATTTTGTATCCAGTGTTTTTCACACATACAACGTAAAATATCATCACCGTATTTATGAAGGACGTGCCTCCTAACTGTATTTGGATGCGGATCGAAATCATCTTCAATCTATGGCATCAATTCTTCCATTGTAAATTGACATTTTTCGATATTTTTTTCTAGAAAACTGTAAACTGCTAGCATGGCCCCGTCCAACTCACCTAATGGCGGTCTCTCAATTTCATGTGAAGTTCGTGTGGGCTGATGCAAAGTTTCATGCACAGGAAATAACACTGTGTATCAACTGCTACCAAGTCATTAACTGGCTTTACACGTTCAGCTATAATTTGCCCAAATTCATCATTTCGGTTTCTCGCAAGTGTAAGCACATTTTCTCTAACAGTTAGTTTTCTCACAGGGTACACCAAATTGCGTTTAGAGGGAGGTTTTTTCACTTGTTTCTCGGCACTTCCTCTCCACACAAAAAAACAGTGATTTTTAAACGCAAAGTATGGGATACTTGAACGCATTGGTTTTGATTGACGATTCTCTTGTGGCTTCTTTAAAAACGCAGCAATAGCCTCTTCTGCAATCATAAATTCGGATTCAGCACCCTCGAAAACATGTGAAACCGTTGCAAAAAAAACTTCCGCAATTTTGTTACGAAAACGGCAGTTTTCAACACCCACTGGACTAAATCTGCAAAATGGGCCTTAGATTTTCGTACAAAAATTTGCATGGGGAGTGGGCGAAATTGCGGCAGGATCCAGATTGCTTATCTACTACCACAGTTGTCATTTAATCAAGTTAATTTATCAGCAATATTTTTTACCCTTAATATCAACATTAATTTTACAACGCTGCTCATTAATTGGACCAATAATGTAGTCATTTATGGGCGAGCCTCAATTATTTGCTTTTCCCACGATTTTACGATTTTTTATAGCAAATCGCCTTTGGCATTAGGGCACTACATAATACATAGAATAGGTCGGAGTAGTTTAATATTTATTGAAACCACCAGGAGGGGCGTAATAACAATTATTGAAATCATTGGCTTGGCACGTCCAAGTATTTTGAATTAATTTTACCCGCAATTAAATTGAAGAAAATCTAAGCAGTTTTATTTTTGGCGTTACCGCTCCGCTAAACGGCCGAATTAATAAGGTATTTAAAAGA
>MU190626.1:0-31867 GCA_016904865.1 Pissodes strobi
TTATCTGAACAAAATTTCAAGAAGGAAGTTAATTTAATAAAACAGGTAGCTATTAACAATGGATATTAAACAGAATTAATAGATAAAATATTACAGAAAAAACAAATGAAAAAAGCTCTAAATCTTATATTCCCCATATTAAAATCCAATGATAAACATACATACAAAACATTAACTTATACAGGAAAGATAACTACCAGAATGGCCAAAACACTTATGAAAAGAGATGTCAAAATAGCTTTCCGTACTAATAATTCTCTTGGCAAACTCATTAAAAATAATAATAAATCTAAAACCAATAAACATAATCAACCAGGGGTTTATCAGTTAGAATGTAGTTCTTGTACAAAAAAGTGCATAGGCCAGGGAGAACATTTAAAACGAGAATTAAAGAACATAAATCTAGTTATAGTTTAAAAACGGATAATTCTCAATTCTCAGCATTTAAAGATCCTTTACACAAATCGTGCACTATGTAAAAATCGACCTCTCCTATTGGTCGATCCATCTCGTATTACGATATGTCTGCGTAATGCAAACATTTTCTGTCAAGAGCTCTGGTGGTGCAGAAGTTTATACAGCTGGGTCACACCTGGACGGCCGAGGTTCGAACCCCGTTGCTATTTTTTATTTTTTTCTTTAAGATTATGTATCTACACAGTTTTTTTCTTGATTTTGGGTATGTCTTGGGTTAGTTTGGGTTAGCACCTGGTTAGTTTCCTTTTCTTGAACCCCCGAAGCGAGCGGGGGGCAATGCGGATCGACCAATAGGAAAGGCCGATTTTTATATAGTGCACTATTTGTGTAAAGGATCTTATAATGCTAATTCTCATTATGCCAAACATTTACTTAATGAAAATCATAATTTCAATCAATATTTCAAAATCTTACATTTGGAAAACAAAAACAAAAAATTAAACTTATTAGAAATCATAGAAATTAATAAACTCAAACATACCGGAATATTACTGAACGAACAATTGGATTTTGGATTTTCCCCACTATTAAATTGATACCCTCTTAGGCTCACCGTGAGACCATAAACTTTTTTGTGAGACGTGTGTGTTTCCCAATGCAATAGGTATAATGCTGTTATTATTATAAACACTTTAAAGCAAACTTTTGAAGAAGACACAGTTAATATAAGTGGCAATTAAAACAATTTGTTTCATTATACTATTAATTAAAATGAATTTCCATCAAGTAACGGCTAATTCAGTGTTATTTATAATGATTTTGTCAGTTTTGATCGAATTTTTGAGAGACCGGCAATTACCAGACATCCGAAGTGCGTGGGAGGCCATGAATTGGCAAAAAGTTTGTTATAATGATTTATCGTGTGACGAGTATGGCGTTTTTAGCCCGTCATTCATCTGCCGCCGGATGGTCCATCAACTGCAGGTACCTCTCTTCCTCTAGTTTTAAGATGTAATTGTAAACAAGGCTAATATTCCGAGTGTCACTTTTCTAATTCATAGTAGTATGTTCTTGATTTATGTGAACCATCTCTAAGAATATTCTTTTATAGTATGGGGTGACTTTATCCATGATCTCAGATCCATTCCAATTTATGGCATGGCCTAATTCAATATGGTGTTCAGCTAGTGCACAAGAAGGAACTAATCTGTTACAATCACTCTTATCTGAAGTTATATGGGGCTTTAACGAGCTGGAAGTTTGGCCTATATAAGATAGATTACAATTATGGCACGGTATCCTTTACACAATGTTACTGTTTTCTGTTAAAGCTAATGGTGTTTTAGTTTTTGAATATATAAGTGATACGGTCTTAACTTGTCTTCTCGCTCTTCTCAAATCTCTTGAAGATTTTTGTTAGTTTTTCAGCAAGGCGTTCAATTGTTCGGAAATTCAGCATTTAAAGTTTGTTGCTGTTAAAAACAACAATGGTTTATTTTTATTATTATTAGAGGGAAAAAGTTGTGAAAACCAATTTAAAATAAATAGAAGCCTTATCTCGACAGCAATTTCCATGAAAACGGTCCATCAGTTTTAATGACCTACAGAACCTTTTTATAAACATTTAAAGTTTGTTAAGGCAGAACACTTCTGGCTCTACAGGGTCCCATGTATATGTTGATGCCCCCCTCAGTTTATTTATTATTATTATTATTATTATTATTATTATTGTCAGAACAAATAAATAAGCATCGCAAGTCTGTCAAAAATATCAACTTACGTTTTATTAAATGAATGAATTAAAACTTTACAACTAACAGATCTTTACAATTCAGCACTCAGTGATCAACTAAGTATAAGATGCGTTCTGCCCGCTATTTATATCCAGTCATATGTCGTGAATATTCCGTAAGCTCATCTTCACTATATTCTCGGCACGCGGCAGCGGTGGCACTTTACATGCATCGGGAAAATGACAGAACTGTGAGGAACGTTCTCGATCGGCGATTACTTATACCATAAACCTAACTACTCCGAATAGACGCTCAGTTAAACGGTATAAAAACGTATTGTATTTGGACTCTCGCTTGCCCAAGCGAGCGTCCAAAGCTCGATTTCGGCTCGTTTACTTTTGCTACTCGGTATGAGATGGCGCGCAATTCGACGGTAAAATCATGCGTTATTGCCGGTTCTCTGAAAACAAATGTGAGTTTGGGGAATATTTATGATTTAATGCGTTTCATCATAAACCTAACTATGGTTGGGTTTATGGTTTTATAACGAAAACGTTTGAATTAGAAAATAACATATATCTCTTTTACGAATGTAATAATTATTATGAACGTATGAAACATTAATTATTTAAATACAAAACCGATTTTAAAAAGACGTACAACAATATGTCTGTAAGTAGGTAGGTACTCATTAAATTAATTTAGGCGAAATAAAATGGAATTATTTAGTAAATTATTATGAAAATGTAACGATAGAAAATATCAAATACATCTTTACAATTTATGTATGAAGTAGGATATACAACAATATGTAATAGTTGTTTCGTTGGTTGACACGAAATTGAATTGTAAGTAGGTAAATATAATAATTGAATTAAAAAAATCACTAAATAGAGGAAAATGTATGACTGTTGCCTTATCGTCGTCAACATCTCTATCAGATGTTCATTTATGCTTTCGTTGAATCCTAGCTAAAGAAAAATTTTAATAATACCGCATTTCAAGGGAAAAATGTAATATTTTTACCTGAATTATGGAAATATAAATTAATCCCTGCATGTGTTTTTTTTTAATTTAGATTTTTAAGGTGGACTAAAAAATAAACAATATTTCAAATTCCGCATTTCAAGATGAAAATTTTATATTTTTTATGTATTGAGGCATTACAGATTACTCATTAAATCCTCAGAATATGTAAAACAAAGTGTAGGTATGAGTCCTGAGGTAAGCGGCGCATTGTAACAAGAGCGAAAACCCTGAAGTAAAAAAAAAACAAGATTGCTCTTAGAAAAGAAAATAAGCATTAAATTAAATCACACCCATTAATTTATTACATTTTACAATTAATATAATAAAAGAGCTTGTCCTGGGATTTAGCTGTGTTAATTTATTTTATGAAATACATAAAAAAGATTTTTAGAATTACTTTTGTCAAGATCAATTTCCAGGTCCGGTATTATTTAATTTAGTTCCATTTTTTTTTTGTATTTAGATCATATAAATAAAAACTTATTGTTTTTAAGCAATTTTTTACTAAACTACGGGACACAATAATAAGGATATTGTATTTTTTCAAACATTTATTACGTCATAAGTTTTGAACGAAAAAAGATATCGAGATGCGGTTTGAATTATGTTGTAGGAAATTTTATTGAGAAAAAGATACTTTATCGGAAATATTTCATTTTGGTAGGAACTGTATTATACAGGGGTTGAAATAAGGCACTGCAAAAATTTCGAAAATTCAATCGGCCGAGAATTTTTATGGGTGAATTGAACTTTTTGTTTTATGCATCAGTTTAATTGCCTAGTTAATTAGAAAAAACAAGTTTTTTTCAGATTTTTAACATCTTTCATGTTTTTCGAGATACACTTTTTTTATTTTGGCCAATTAATTTATTAAATGACTAAAGATTTTTAAACGACGAGGCAACTTAACATTTGGTTGCCTTGGTTACATTTTTATTGATGTCTTATAATCACTACACCATTTTATGTAGGAATTTATTACAGCAAAAAATATTTCTTGTTTCCGAAACTTTGTGTTATTCATACTTTTGCAAAACAACGAAGAATTTTCTTCTTCTGGTGTAATAAATTTCTACACAGAATGATTATTTTTTAGTTAAGTGCGTATTGGTGAACTTATTTCACGAAAAAAAAGTCCGTATAAACATGGGTCTGGAAATGCATTGTTTTTTAAATACTGGGTGTTAAATTTTGTTATTAATATCTCCGCCCTGACCTATTACCAAAGACAATACTGTAGTATTGTCATTGCTATTACCCAGATATTTTTAGCCTTTTTTGGATACTAATTTAAGAAAAGCGAAGGCAAATTTTCTTAAAATATTTTGTGCAATTTGAAAGAAAAAAAATAAAAACTTGCTTATTGCAACCGATTTTTTTTCTGGATTTCTTCGATTCAAATAAGGCATGTATTGCATTGATGGTTTGAATCATACCATCAAAACAGGACGGCGTTTCTGCCTTCGAGGTTTTTAATTTTGAAAAATATCTAAGCCTTTTTTAAAAGTTTGGAATATTATGGTATTTTTGTCTGACAAAGCACAACCGTAAGGATTTTTTGAATAGACCCGTTTACTATTTAAAGAATCAAATAAATGATTCATATCTTCCAAAAAATTAGTAGTATGAATTCCATCCGCATGGATTTGCCCGTTTTTGACACATGTTTTTACCGCTGCGGCAACAGTATGAGACAGAACCTGTAAGGCTAATTTAAAGGACATTTTTCGAAACCATTTGGGTTAATATGTTTCTGAAAAAGCTTTGGCATGGCTCGTGCCGTATTCGAAGAGTAATCTATTGCAAACACTCTTTTAATATGATCAAAACTTATAATGTTCTCGAACAAGGTAAAATGATTCTGTAGCAAGTTTATACCGGATATTTTTGAATAAATGAGGTACATCAAATAACCTAAAAATGTTGTGTTTCTGATAAAGGAAAAATGGCGTTTCAGGACTTATTCCTAACAAACTAAAAGCTTTTCTACTGTTTGATGCTGATCACAAACGCTTGCCTTTGGAAGAAATACAACAGCATTTAAATTATTATCGAGGGCGTATAAAATTGAAGATTTAAATTTTTCGCCTTTTACCGAGGTCCCGGAAACAAAATATGCCAAAGGCAATTTCCATTTATGATACAGCCCTCGAACAGAAAAAACTAAAACTTGTTTAGCATGTTTCGGAAGACATCCTAAAAGACCAAGATCCTCGGAACCCTCAATAATTTCTATTTTTTCGGAATATTCCAAATCTTTTTTTTTAATCGACATTTCGGCAAAAGGCAAAATACATTTCCGTTCTTCGCTAGACATGGTAGAATATTTTTTTTGAAGGTGATTTAAGACAGTTTTGTCAATTCCCGTTTTAAAGATGCAGGAAGATTTATAATAAAAGGAAATCTTTCTCCCACGCCTTTTACCGCGAAACTGCATCCCCACAAAACTTTTTGCTGCTAGTGACAAACAAGCCATTGCGGTAATGAGCAATGAGGGGATATTGACCTTTTGTCTGTTCATTTTTGTGTTCAATCTGATGTTTTTTTGTCTTAATTCTGCAAGCTTGCCGCATTTAATTTACCTTAAAAAAAATTTTTTTTTGGCTTATCAGTGGTATTCATTTTTTGAGCTGGTTATTTATACAGAGTGGTTCCTTAATGCCAGGCTAATATTTAAGGAGGTGATTCCTGGACCCATCTTAAGAAAAAACTTCATATAAACATATGCCCTAAACGTCTTAACTTTTGAGATATATAGAGGTCAACTTTTAAAAAATAATAATTATTAGATACTTCTGGATTTCTCCTGCGTCGAATTGCTACTAAAAGTCGCAGGAGAAATCCAGAGTTATTTCATCAGTAGCCTGTAGAAGTTTTCATCAGTAGCCTGTGGAAGTTTTCTGGCAAAACTATTATTAGAGAAGCAGTGGTATGCCACTGACTTTTCTTAAAATAAAAAATATATATATTTTTGAAAACCTTATTTCTTAAGGAAAAGATTTGATCACTTGTTTTTTTTTTAGTCCGACACCTGGTTTTCACCTAAAAAATAAAATCTAATTCTCTACATTGTGATATTGTCATTAACGTAATTGTTATGACCATGCAAAGAAACGATTATTGATTTTTTTTAAGCGAAAGCCTTGCATCGGACTTAAAAACACCAACTGATCAAATTTGTTTAGAAATATATGCGGATTTCAAAAATGATTTTTATTTTAAGATAAAGATGCGTACCATTTTTTTCTTCAAAAATATTCAATGTAAAACTAGTACGGACGCCACTGAAAAAAAAACTGTCTGTACAACAGAAAATACATCTTGATGCCTAAAAGACGTGTCCCCAATTTCATAAAGATATCTACAATAGTATCGCACTTATTATATAAAAAAAAAATGTTTTTTTTTTAACTTTACCTCCCTTTATATCTAAAAGTTAAGTTGTTTAGGGCATACATTCATAAGAAGTTTTTTTCTTAAAATGTGTCCAAGAATCAACCTTTTAAATATTAGCATCTCATTAACGAACACCCTGTATAGTAATGGGCAGTGGCGGCTCGTAGGTATACAGTGCGAGTCTCTAACTTTGGAATAAATTGAGTAAAGGAGAGATATTTTTTCGATAACTAAACTATGCTAGCACACGTCGATTACTATGTGCCGAACTGAAACTTTATTATGCCCTTTAAAAGAATAATAAAAAAGGGCTTTCATTTAAAAAATAGTCGTTGACATCATATCTCAAATTTGAGACACCCGTATGAAACGGCCAGAGATATTATGCTCACTATTATAGCTTTCGATAAAGTTCTTGATTAATCCCCAGTTTTATTCTTTCAGATTAACGTAAAGGTTCATTGAAAGTTTTATTCTTACCACTATTTAAAATCCATTTTTTGCAATTAATGTCGTATGAATTGTGAGAGCTCCGCAAACACTTGATCCCATATATCTTTTACGTATATGCTTGATCCTGCCATCGTTAGTTATTTAATGTTTTTAGTGATCCGGATCCGGGGTCAGATTTGATAGGTGTCTACATAGGTACCTATACATTATTTTAGATTTCATATACTGTAGTGTAGTAGTAGCATAAGCCTAACTACGCCGAATAGTTAGGTTTATGGTAGTAGGTACAAGATTTTTAATAATTTTTTATTACGCATGCATCATAATCAATGATTATCGCACGCTGCAGCGTGCTTAAAATAATGTTTTTCTACAGCCGCGCGCAAAATAACTAATTACTAAATTCAAATGAAATCGCAAAATTGACGAATGCCGTGGATCCTTATTTTGCGCTCTAGCGCGAACATGGAAAAGAAAATTCTCACTTTTCCGTCGTATGTGCTATGAATGGTCATGGAAACCGAAGATAAATAAATGACAGTCGTGCTTTAATTACAGTTTGTTGCTGGCACTCCTGTTCTAAATATGCACGAAGCCCGAATATGATATGTCAAAACTGACAGTCATTTGCAAATTTCAGAATAAGTATAGAGAAAAATGTGCATTTAATTTTAAAAAATGCGGCTGTAGAAAAAGTTCTGTGTGTTTTTCGAGCGCAAAGTAACATTGCCGTTTTCGAAAGATTACTTCTCAAGCGGCAATCCGTTACTTTGCGCTCTAAATACACAAATAACTATTATGATGCACCTACTTTTTAAAGGTTGCTATAGAAACATTTGATCATGTCAAATGTGACAGATTAATATATTCGTCAATATATCCCCTAAGTTTAATAATTAAAGCATTTTTGAGATTATGATGCATTTGTAATAAAAAAAATAGCGTATGATATACGTGTATAAGAGGCCTTTAAAGCCCTTGCGACTTACAAAACACTCCGCTGCGCGTCGTGTTTTGAAATATGTCGCGCGTGCTTTAAAGGCCCTCTTATACACTTATATCATAATATACTATTACACATCATTAATATAATTATATTATAGGACATGTTATGTTAAGTTCCTACAAACTGTAAATAAAAAACTCCGGTCCTACAACAATTAAAATAATAGGTAAATAACCGAAATAAAATAGAGGCCTCTTTCATATTTAATTATTTAATCTATTTTAAGTACATTTAAATTTGGCAACAGCGCGAGCGACCCGAGTTCTGAAAGGCGTTTGGCCGTTGTTTGACAAGCGACGAAATACGATAAAATTTAATTCGTAATAATGGTGGCGCCATCTCTCGATACAATTGTAGCATTTTTCTATAGCCTATGCCCACTGAGCGTCTATTCGGAGTAGTTAGGTTTATGCTTATACGGAAATAACCTCGGAAGTAAGGTACACGCGGCAAGTTGGTTCTATAGGGTAGCCCAAAAACATACAGATGGTAGCTAGCCATGACAATATGATTCATTTATCTGGTAGCTCATTCGTTGCCGATTTCGAATATACCGAGTGTCATACCTTTATCTTAAAATCTAAATAAGAAAAATTAGAAAAACCGTTCCATAACATTAATGTGTTAGAAAGTCTACGAACTTCCTATTTGACAAACGAACCATAATAAAGAACAAATATTTTTTAACAGCTTTGCAAGGTTCATTTATTTGTTCTAATAAAAAAAATCCTGGCGGTTCAGGTAAAGCCCTTCAACTTTTGTATTTAAAGTATTTTTTCTAGCTCTAATAATAAACTCTACAGAGGGATATCAAAAGATACCTACATGAACAAGCTGTACATGCATTTTTGATTGAAATCGATACGATAGTAATCGTTGTAAAAATATTTTTATAAATTAAACGCAGTATATATCGAGTGAAAATGAATTATTAAAAGCTATGTATTATTAGTGAGTATGGGGCTACTACCTACCTCACGTTTAATGGTGGATTAAGTATCGAACGAAGTGGCTTTGGATTTGCATCCTTATTGAGATATTTCAATCCATTGGTTTTGTAATGAAAATCGCTAGGTTCAAAATGTTCTGCACAAATTTCTGACTTATTTTCAGCAAATCCTAATATGGACAACCATATTTTTCTTCTATCTAGATCGGCAGGAAAGCTAAAAATAAAACAAAATACATACAAGTGTGGATATACCAGCAAGTCTTGAAATCAGGTGTTGCCAGTAAAAATACATGGATACGGATCGGCCTCTTATAGACTTTTATTGAGTCTGGTACTATACCTTCGAGGTCCACTCTCAGAAGTGACCACCTTTAATTAGAAAACTGATACATCTCAAACATTTACATCTTTGTAAAGTTCGTCAAAAGAATGTAAGAAACGCTTGTCATATATAATTTTCAAGAATATTTTTTGAAGCGCTGTAATTTTTTGGGGTGGCAATATGCGAATCTATTCTAATAAATATCCTGTTTCTGTGTACATACCAAAACCGATTTGCTGGAGAATAGCAACAAAATAGTTCTGTAGATATGTTCCATATTGTTGTGGAGGATTCATATTTTACCTTAGAAATATTTGGGTTTTCTCTCCACTACTGTTTTGAATTGGTTATATAGAGCCTCTTCGGCTCTGGCTCCAGGATGTAAACAGCACAAGTGCTAGTTTAGTGACCCTAACGAAGCTGAAATATCTAGACAACTTGAAAACAAACCTAGATATTGTCTAGATATTTCAGCTTCGTTAGGGTCACTAAACTAGCACTTGTGCTCTTTACATCCTGGAGCCAATGGATATAACAAATTCAAAACGATAGTGGAGAGAAACCCCAAACATTTGTAAGGTAAAATAGTTCTGTATCGGTAGAGAACATATTTGGTAACGATGTCAATTTAAAACTGCTGGTATGGTGAATTAAATATCGACAAAAGACTCCCCAAAATGTGAGTATTATTGTAATAATCTATAAATATATTAATTGCATACTGTTGAATATTTGGTACTTTGGTTTTACTACGGTTCTAAGCCGAAATATACTGTTTTTAGCGATAATTCTTATACTAACCGAAAAGTATTAAATTTTCTTAACAAAATATCAACCTATTTGTTTGTAACAATTAAATAATAACACATCAGCATTTTTGTATACATGGACATACGTTTTATAGTATTTAGATTAGGAACTATTTTGTATAAATACAAACCAGATTGTGAATAAAATCAGTACTGTGTGTAATGTTTGACTCAACTACTCCCTTTGAGACCCTTCAAAGGCAAAACTATTTTGCATGTCTAGAAAAAGCCCTACTACAGTCTACGCTACATTAATCTATGCAGGGTTGCCTAGATATATTGGTCCTTCGAGCCAGCAAGGCGGTATACAGGGTACCGTCGAGAAGTAACCAGCCAAGAACATGCAGCGGAGCTCCACCGAGATCCGAACAATCTGTAAAGCAAGTGCACGGAGCATTCAGAAGAAGACTGCTACCCGTCCTATCAAAACTACAGCGGAACTCCACCGAGATCCGAACAATTTATCAAACAAGTACACAAGGGGCATTCAGAAGAAGACTGCTACCCGACCTATCAAAACTTCAGCGAAACTCCACCGAGATCCGAACAATTTACCAAACAAGTACACAAGGAGCATTCAGAAGAAGACTGCTACCCGACCTATCGAAAGTACAGCGGAATCACACAGATCCGAGGAAACGGGGTACCCAGAAGAAGGTTGCCATCCGTCTAACCCAGAAATGCAAAAAATAAATTCAACCTATCGTTGCCACAGTCAAGTAACAAGACGAATTAAGGTTATAACTGCAAGGTGTCGTTATCTGAATTTAGTAGGGTAACATGAAGAGGCATCCCCAGAAATAGCCAAAAATCGTCATCAACATCTCCACATTCAAATTGCCACAATCTACCACAACATAGAAATACAAACATGTCACAACACCCATAGATATTTTATCCAGCTGTCCAATTAACGCTGGCGGGGAAAATACTATTTAATGAAATTTTGTAGATATTCCGTCGTCCAGTTAACGCTAACCGGCATATTTACATATTTCGCCGAACAGACACTCGCGCCCTTCGGGGTTACCGATTAGGCACCGGCCTAGACAAGCACACTCCGCACCCCTTGAGGGTTATACACTTGGGCAGCGGTCCAAGCACAAACACATATAGAGATTTTCTCCACCTGGAGGGGAAAATATTATCTAAAGAGGTTTTGTGAAAATACCGTAGTCCAGTTAACGCTGGCCGGCATACCCACATATTCACGTACACCAAATCACCTTAAAAAAAAACAACAAGCAAATACAGTCACTACATACAAAAACCGAAAAAAATGCTTTAGATTGCGGCACCCAAAAAATCAAACATGGCAACAAAAGTAGAAGAAATAAACAAAATTACAAAGCAACAAGAAAACCTGGGAAGTGAAATATCAGGCACGCTATGTCAGCAACATGAAGAAAGATAGCTCAAGTAGAAAAAAACGACAGCTACTATCTAGGAAAAGTAGCTGCTATAAATCAATTATGGCAGGAAATACGTGACAACCACAGAAAGATTGAAGTCGGATACCAGGAGCTCAACTACTATGAACAAAAATATATTGAAAAGCTCAATACTCTATACGAAGATGCACTCAGTCGCTAGCAAAAACTGGGACAAATCTCAAAATCAACAACTTATTCATCATCAGCTAAAATAGAAGTTTATAACGATGTTAAATTTGAAATTTTAACAGCTAAACTGAGAGCATTAAAAAATCGAGCAGCAGCTAGATTAATTCAGCTAGAAAAACGATTCGTCAAAAAAAGAAAATTTAAGCCAAGAATACAAACAATTCATGCCAGAATATCAGACCTTGGGACATAAAGTTCAGCGTCATGAGAAAATAGCAAAATACTATATTCCCATCAACCAGTCATTAAAGAATCAAATACAACAACAAAACTAAGAGTGGTGTTTGACGCATCATCAAAAACATCAAATGGACTAAGTCTAAATGAAACTATGTACACTGGACCTAGACTTAGACGTTCTACTGCGATGGAGATTTCACAAAATAGCAATAGCAGCTGACGTTGAGAAAATGTACCACCCAACCTGAAGATCAACAATATCAAAGAATTTTATGGAGAACTGATCCAGCTCGTCCAATAGAAGAAAATACCCTAAAAACAGTCAAATATGGAACAACAGCGGCTCTATACCTAGCAATAAAAACAATTCAGCGGCTAGCCGAAGATGAAAAGACTGAATACCCAAATGCAGCTGCAGTTGCAATGAAAGACTTTTACGTCGATGATCTCTTATCAGGCGCAGACATAATTAGAGAGACGGAAAGGCTCAAAACAGGATTAACTGGCATGTTCAAAGCAGGAGGTTTTACCCTATGAAAATTGACAAATAACAGCAGTGAAATAATGAAATCAATCGAAACTAGACTAAAAAATCATGAAGACGTCGAGATAACGGAAGATAACATCCGAAAATCACTAGGGATACACTGGGCACCACATAATGACACGTTTAGGTTCAAAGCAAGTGTTTCCACAACCACCAAAGTAACCAAAAGAACAATCCTGTTAGAAATATCAAAGCTATTGGATTCACTGGGGTGGTTCGCTTCAGTAGTAATAAAGTCAAAGCTCTTAATACAAGATCTTTGGCTGCAGAAGTTAAAATGCGACGACGAAGTTCCGGAAAAATCCAATCAAAATGGAAAGCATTTCAAGAAGACTTAAGAAATGTAGAAAACATTTCAATACCACGTTGGACAAAGCAAACCTTAAGCAGCAATGTAGAGCTACATGGATTCTGTGATGCATCTGAAAAGGCACATGGAGCAGTAATCTATATAAAAGTACCAATAGATGGCAATCAAGATTTCCAGATAACACTGCTAATGGTCAAATCAAAAGTAGCACCAATAAAAATAAAAGCAACATTACCCAGACTAGACTATGTTCAGCATTATTATTAGCTAAAATGATGAACAAACACTAGAAGCACTGCCGTTTAACCAGACGCCTGTCTATGTTTGGACAGATGCCACGATTGCACTGTCATGGATAAGAAGTGACCCTACAAAATTGAAAACATTTGTGGCAAATACAGTCGTCCAAATTAACAGTCTCATTTCTAAAGATAAATGGGACCATATCAGAAGTGAAGAAAACCTAGCTGACGTACCTAGAGGAATGGAACCCTCAAAGTTAGCAAACCATACATTGTGGTGGCAAGGCCCAGAATGGCTTAAGATAAAAGAGCCAAAAACTGTAACCCCCAAAAATATCGTCATAAAAACTCCACGAGTGGAAACAAAAATGACTTGCCCCACGCGGTAATAAAACATCCAAAAGAGGATGAAGTAGTTGCTAGATTCTCAACATTAAACAAGGAGATACGAATAATGTCACTATGCAAACGATTTATCAGTATTTACAAAAATAAAGAGAAGAATACAAACAAACTGTCAGTATCAGAACTCCAAAACACACTAGAACAGATCGTGAGAAATATGAAACGGAGTTACTTCTCCGAAAAAATTAAGGCGCTGCAAAAACACGGTATAAAGAAAACAAGCGAAATCTTAAATCTCAACACATTCTTGGATAACAAAGGCACACAACGAGTTGGAGGACGCCTCGAGAAGTCACACTTGCCATACGGAAGAAAACACCCCATGCTACTGCCATACAACTGTCACTTGACCAAACTAGTCATAATGGATGCACACAACAGAACTCTCCACGGAGGGAACCCAACAACATTGACACAGACACGAAAGCATTCTGGATCGTCAATGCAAAGCGTGCTGCCAAATCATCAATCGGAAAATGTGTCAAATGTACCCGCTATAAAGCAGAAACTACAGAACAGTTAATGGGAACCCTTCCCTCTGCCAGAATAACCCCCTCTCACCAATTTTTGCATTCTAGTGTAGCTTATGCCGGACCAGTTCAAATTAAGATCCCTAATGGGAGAGGTTCTAAGGCATATAAAGGATATTTGTCTGTCTTGCCACCAAAGTAATTCACATAGTAGTGGTCAGTAGTGATCGGCCGATATGCTTTTTTTGCCGATACCGATAATCGGCCGATACCGATATTTGAGTTGCCGATACCGATAAAATATCGGTATCGGCACGAAATTTTAAAACATTGACATAAAAATTATTTAATATTAATAATATAGTATTTAATATACATACATACTAGGGTAAGTAAAACATCTAAATAGTGGCAAATTTGCAAACATTAAAGAGATCCGCCAGCACCGCATTCTTTTTTTTGGGAGTCATATGAGAAAGTTTTGTAAGTGAACCATCAAAAAAAAGTAAAGGTATTGAAACAAATTAGAAAAACTGGAAAGGAAGGAAATTAGTTTGTACCTATCAACTTCCGTAATTGACAGAAATGAATCTCCATTTGAATGGTGGGATTTCAATAAAAAGGATATGCCTTTACTTAAAAATCAAGCAGATATTTTATCTGCCCCTTCTGCAAGCGTCTTTAGTGAGCAAATTTTCTCCGATGCTGGCAACATTTGTTGTATTAGAAGAAATAGATTGATCCCTGAGCGTGCTGAAATCCTGATCTTTTTGCATCACAATTTGAAAAAGTTAAATTTTGATTACTAGTTAGTAGTTTATACTACATTACGTCATGAATAATCACATGTATCAAACTTTTATTTTTGTTATTTCCTGTTTAGTGTAGAGGAATTGCATAAGTGCACTTTATTTGCAATGTTAAATTGTTGATGCTGTGTTATTTAAAATAATAGAAATTAATTTAAAAATAATTTGATTGTTTTTTTGTTTTATTACAAGAAATTATAATACTAGATTTGTATTTCAAAATAAATAAAATAAAATTGCTTTAATTTAAAAAATGCCGATATTTATCGGCAAAATTTTGCCTATACCGATTATCGGCAAAATTTGCCGATATGCCGATACGATACCGATACACCGATATTTATATCGGTATCGGCCGATCACTAGTGGTCAGCAATATGTCAGCAGATATATTTTTGACAGCCTTTCGACGATTTGTTGCAAGACGAGAACAGTGTGCACATATCTACAGTGGCAATGGTACAAGATATGATCAAGACCTGCAGTATAGAAGACAAATTAGTAAACATAGGAAACAGTGGCATTTCATACCCCCTCATCATCTCACTTCGGAGTTCTATGGGAAGCTGGAATCAAATTTATGAAATATCATATCAACAGGGTGATCGGCGAGACATGCCTAACATATGAACAAATGACAACGCTTATGCACCAAATAGAAGCGTGTCTAAATTCTCGGCCACTGTGTACTAGTAACGATCCAAGTGATCCCATGTTGACACCAGGGCATTTTCTAATTGGAAGACCCATGCTAGTATCCAGATCCTATCAGCACAACAATTAATTCCAATTTAAATGAAAGATAGAAACTGGTGTACAGAAGATCAAAATAGATCTATGGAAAAAATGGTCATCAGACTACGTAAACCAGCTGCATCAGAAGTACAAATGGAGAAATAAAACATCTTCATTTCACCGAAATTAATCTATTTTCATATCTTGACATATATTTGACCGGTACGTAGTGAATTGTTGTTATTATAATCAGCCATAATTATGTTGTCTTAACTCATCTATCCTTATAATACTATCCAATTACACTTCATGATACAACCTAAAGAATTACACTTTGTTTTATATTACTTATATTAAATATTAAGTATGAACCAGAATTTATTCAAAGTTCTCTGACCCTTGATTTTCATATATTTCCTATCAATATAAACTACATTGCATTCTCAGTATCGACATTAGTAGAATTGTACCGACTTCGGTCCATATCGAACATACATTAACTGTGGCATCCCACGATTTACTGACTTCAGCGCCCTCTATCGGAGGTGTATTTCAACTACGTATTCCATTAACTGTGACGCATTGTGTGTAATAATTGTGACATACTAGGTGTGTAAAATTGTACAAACTATTAGGTATATTTTTAAGGAAATTGCTTTGGTTATAAGTGTTAATACAACAAATTGCGACGTATTCCTGATATTTACATTTGAGTCTACTAAATAAATATGATAGATACATTTTAGATTATCTTTCAGTTGAAACTTTTACCTATTGAAGACTAAAACAAAAAAATATCATTTTACACTGTAAGGATAAACTAACTAATAAATTTGCTGCATTACACAACGTTTATCTCATACTGTCCCGTAATGTGCCTTTTTCCGGACTCATATGAGTCCAAAAAAAGGCACATTACAGTACTAGGCCGGAAAAGTGATGGCATAAGTTGACATGTTTAAAATACTGATTCTGAATTAGGTATTCAGTATCAGTATCAGTATGGAAGGGGTGGCCCCTAGCGGGCCTTGCACTTAGGCCACCAATTGGACCTGTTGTACCCCCAGCCCACATTAGAGAACCTCCAGGATGCCGGTCCTCCTTAAGAAAGCCCGCATCTCCTTCAGACTAACACGACGCACTGAATCTGGCTCGATCGACGTCACGCCAAAGATTCTGAATCTTGCCCACGAAAGGCGGGGCATTCCGTAAGTAGATGGTATGGAGTCTCGTCGTCCTCCATGCACCATCTACACTCCGCCTCCATTTCCAGTCCAGTCCTCCTTTGTAGGGAAGAGGAAGTTTAGCCCCTCGGGGAAGCCTATCTCAGGAACCATCGCGTCACCTGGCATACCCAGGATGGCTAGGTCCCCAGACAGGCCTCGCCATAGACCACAATTGCCCCAGCAGGAGCCATTGTCCCTCCACATCCCCACGTCAGCCAATCTCATGGCCGCCCTGGCTGCCTCGTGCCTCACCCGGTCCGTCAACGGGGGCAACCCCACCAGCACCTCCAGGGCCCTTGTGGGTGCCGTCCTCATAGCCCCGGTGATGCAGAGGCATGCAAGTCGCTGTAATTTGTCCAGCACTAGTCTGGACGCCATTTTCATGGATCCTGAGACAAATAGGTCGATACGATTTCGTATCGGTGTAGTCGTTCCTTCCCGCTTTGGGAATGAACACCACTCTGCTGTGCCTCCAGGGCTGCGATAGAAGCCCTGAAAAGGTCCATCAGCGGCGTGCTAAGAAGTCCTCCGTCACGCTGCAACAGCGCTGGAAAGACCCCATCCTCACCTGCCGCCTTAAACGGAGCGAAGGTCTCGATCGCCCACCTAGCCTATTTTAGGTGACCATCTTTTTTGGCAGTGCCATAGTCAGCTCTAATGCTGAACCCGGCCCCGCCATCACCTCCCCGGCCCATGGCTGTTGAGCCTGGGAAGTGTGTGGTCAGTAGCTGGTGCAGAGTATCCGCCGGTGACGACGTATAGCCTCCACCTGGCTTACGGACACTGCCCAATTTGACGAGTGGATCCCTTGACAGCACCTTGCAGAGCCTAGCAGCGGCCGGGGCTTGGGATACCCCTCCACAGTAGGCCCTCCAGGCACGCCTTCGCGATCCTCTCAGCTCTCTTTTGTACTGTCCCCGGGCCTCTTTATATAGGTCCCAGTCAGTATCCACCCCGCTGTGTCTAGCCCTATTAAAGAGCCTCCTCAGCTGTGTCCTAAGGTTCTCCAGAGTGGAATTCCACCAAGGAGTTTTCCCTTTACTGTGCCATTAGTCACGGGGCAGCGGCTTACGAAAGCCCGGGCCATCGATGATCCTATCCACCTTGCGGCGTCATCCAGCTCATCGGAGGCCCGGTACTTCCTCGGCATGTCCCTTAGACGCCAACTTAGCTCCTCCCTATAGAGGTCCCAGTTGGTTGCTTTGGGGTTCCTAACCTCCTCAGCTCTCGCTGAGGAAGAGCCCAGTTCTATATTGATGTATCTGTGGTCCGACATCGAGTCTTCCACAGACACACCCCATTTCGTAATATCCGGGAACAAATCCCTGGTGCACAGAGTCAAGTCTATGACCGAGCTTCGTCCCGTAGTGAAGAAAGTGGGCTCACTCCCTCTGTTGGCCACCTGCAGGCCTACAGATGCAATGAATTCCAACAACTCTTCCCCCCTCCGATTGGATCCAGCACTGCCCCATACTATGTGATGCGCGTTGCTATCACATCCAATCAGGAGTGGGATATTTACCCCCTCGCAGTAGGTAACCAGATTCCTGATTCCCTCCGGCGGGCAGGGTGGTTCGGCTGGGAAGTACGCTGACGCTAGTACCACCCTCTGTACACCTACGCTTGTAGGAATCTTGACTAAGATAGGGACCAGGTCCCTAGTAGCCTTATCCCTTAGGAAAAAGGCCTCCAGTCCCACTGTCAATATACCGGCTCTGGGGTCCCCCATAGTCAGATCCGGTGTATACAACACAGATCTCGCCATGAACAGCCCCCTTACCCTGGATTTAACAATCCAAGGTTCCTGGATAAGTACAATTGCTGTACCCTCCTCTACTATCTTCCTGCATAGGTGGGCCGTAGCAGCCCTACTATGCTGCAGATTTATCTGTAAAATGGACATGGTCAACGCCCGCTCACCCTTCATTCATACTGAAGGTTGCCCCTCAGTCTGAGTCAGACTGACGGAGCTCCTCGTCTGTGGCACGTCCCGGAGGGGTCCCCACCTCTACGTTAACCTCTGACTGAGGAGCGGCCAGCGGTGATCCCACCATGGCAGGACCGGCAGCCTCCTCAGAGGCCCCCACATCCACGTCCATGGCGAGCTCATCTTCGGGGCGCTCCTCCGGAGAGCTCCCGTCTGGAGCCGCTGGCCCCTCCTCAGGTCTCGACCCCGGTGCAGCCAAAGTTACCTTTACCTGCACCGCCAAGCAGAACAATGGTGTCAGCGGACCTATCGTCCACCCCCATCACAATCCTGGAGCCCTTCTCCTCCGTCGTCCTCTTCCAGACTCTCCAGAGTCGGCAGTCCAGACCATTCTGGGCCTCAAGGCAGCGGACTATCGCTTCATCAGAGACGTCCGCCCCCCAGCCCAGGAATCCAGACCGCCGCCCTCCTAAGCCTCAACCCTTGCGGGTCCACCTCAACCAGGTTGGCGACTCCCCAGGGCCTGACGTTAACCAGCTCCCTACGGATCCACCCCCTGGATTCCTCGTCATTCGCAATGATCAGGATATGGCCCCGCCACACCCTGATCGTGCGGATCCTCGGGGGAGCTACATCTCCCCTCGTAATGCTGAGGCTTACCCAGCGATTTAGGGTCCCGATGAACCTCAGCACGTCCTCGGGAGACAGGTTTGTTTCCTGCCCCCGAAGACCCACCAGGATCCTCGGTCCTCCCGCTGTGGCCGCCTGAGCGTATGACTGCGGGGCCCCTTGTGTGGAGCCACTCACAGTGGTACTTTCTTTCGCGGGTTCCTTTCTTTTGGTACCCGCCTTCTGCCGGTCTTGCCTGGGTGCCTTCGGATTAGCCCCTGAGCCGACCTTCCTTTTCCTCTTCCCGCCCGCCGTTTCCGGAGTGCCCCCTACGGAGCCTTCCGTTGACGGCGTGCCAGGTTGAGTCTGCGCCGAGGACGAGCTCGCTGTCAGTCCAGCCGCCATGAGCCTCTTCCTCTTCGCCTTCTTTTTCTGAGCCCCGCTTCTGTTTTTGGAGCGGGACCCCATTACACTGGCTGGGGGCACAGCCGTGGCCGAGCCCATGCCCCCTTCGCTGCTAGCAGGGGTAGCGGTCGGTCCCCTTGAGAAGCCCGATTGCTCCCCCGCCTCACAGGGGGGCATTTCTTTAGATAGAGAGTTAGGTATTACCTAGTTTGTCAAAAATAAATACCTGTCAAAAAATTTAATGAGCTTCCTAAAACACGTAGACAGTATGAAATAAAATGTACGTTACAACGACCGTGGAGTTATTATACTACAGCACTTGTTTAGAAATTCCAGAGTCGGTTTCGCCTCAACCGTAAACATCTAAACTTGTACTGTAAAGGCTGATTTTCATATATAGGACTGTGCGCCTGCCATGCTGCGGCCGTCGCGGGTATTCTATTTTTTCACAATAGGATTGAAGGTCGTAGCACAGTCCTATATGTGAAAATGTAAATAAGAGCTTCAGTGCGTTTTATATGGAACACACAATTTTTTGATTTACAGTGACAACGACACGGTAGGTGCACAGTCGGTGCGCAGTCCTAGATATGAAAATCAGCCTTTATAAGTCACTTCCCAGACTTGTAATGTAAATTACTATTATAAAATTTCAAATATAATAATTACTTAAAATGAAACGTTAAATAAAAATTATTCTGCATGGTCAATATTAAATATAGACAAAAAAGGCAATTTAATAATAATTACAAAGATATTGGCGCGGTGATATAAGTGTTATTATAACTATTTAAATATAGGAAATTTAGAGGAAAATTACTCATTTACAGCCAAATTATATTTCTGTAAACTTAATGTAGACAACGTTTAAAAGGTGTATTGTCCTACCAGCAAGTTGCTTGTTAGTTGCTGTCTAAAATTGCACATTTCGTACAAGTTTGGAGAATTGCACATTTCGTACGAGCGGGAGAGTGTGCGCATGAGCGGTAGAGGAGTGCGCAAATCACGATAGTATGAAATGTGATTTTCACACGTGTTTTATACGATACTTTTTCTATGACCGCTTACAAATTAAAACTTATAATTTTAGATTGTAACGAAGTTACTTTATTTTTGGAGCATGGTATGTACGCTAGGTTTTAACTTTCTTATTTTTCGAGATATCGACGTCATAATTTTCGTATATTCAAACTTGAACCCATGGATTCCGGTTCTATCGAGGGTTCTATAAAGTACTCCGTCATGAAAGGTCGGGAAAACGTCTTTGCATTTTTCGCAATTCCCGCGTCATCCTGAATAGTCAGGGCCGGATTAAGAGTCCAAGGCGCCCTAGGCTTGTCGATCCTCGGCGCCCCCCCTCATGTATATGTTTTTGATAGTTTGCTTTTACTGCACTAATAAAAATCGTCTCTTAATAAAAATTAAAACAAATTTATTGAAAAAATTTTTTATTACTTTATTTTTCGACATTTCATTGAAACAAATTCACTAATTACGTGACAAAAGTCTAATGTTTGCACCAGTTTCGATTCAATGGCTAAAACGGATTGATCTGTCACCTTTTGCTGTTGATTTAAAATGCTTCTTATATGGTTTTTCGGAGGGTTTTTTCACTCTATTTAGTGTTTTTACGCTGTTGTCGCTGTTTTTTTCGAAGATTTAAGAAAACACTCGTTTTGTGATAGCGTTCTCATGACTGCATACCATATCTAATAAAATTTAAAAATATAAATATTCTATCAGTATAAATTTGACAACAGCGTAAAATTATTCCTTAAGTCCCGACTGCTTAGCTCTTTTTGCGAGGGTTGGGTGGTTGGTAAATAATTTATTTTTTTATAAAAGTAAAGAGGACGCGTGCAGCGGTGGCTCTCAGTCTCACGGTTGGCTTCCTTTGCGGTGATTTGATCACCGGAACTCGGAGTGTCACGCCGACAAAGATTTCTACTGTATTTTTTATATCAATTGCCTACCATATCGACATAACAAAAGCTATATAGTAAGATCAAAATATTATCACCTTAACATGGCGAGAAATTTGGACATTGGGATATTTTAGGGTATCGGGCGTCGCGCCGTTCCCTGGGCGCCCCTAACCTATAGCCTAGTTGGTAATCCAACCCTGTGAATAGTGCCGGTAGAACGCTGCCCTCGCTTGCCGTGGATCGTGCGCCGCGAGTTCCCCACCTAATGACCGACTCTGACGCGATCCCCACAACTCGCTAAGAGCTAAAAGAGCATCCAGTGGCCAAAAAAATTAAATAATAATTTATTATAGTTTTAGCCGCTTTTAGCTCTACATTGTATATATCTAAATATTTAAAAAAATAATCAAGCGCCGCCTGTAAAATATTCAATCCGGCCAGCTCTCAAAATAGTCCATTGAGCGCGACCGTTCCGTTAATACCGACGAAACAAACGGCGTCACCCGCCAATATACAACCAAGTGGATCGGCACCTCGGCACCGTTGCCATCAAAAACATTTAATGTCTGGTTCCAATATGGTTGCGTGACGTCAGCCTCGCGACAGCAAGTGTAACAAGTCCGTAATTTAAAAATAGATTAGTCACAGGGATCTTTGTTTCGGCGTCGCGCCAGGAAATTATTTCCTATCTTTCAGTATTTTATTTGTTTATTTTTATTGCCGTTGCCGTTGGTACGATCAGAAAATTTAGTTTTTATTTACTTAAAGTTATAGTTTAGCACATTTTTGTTGTTATTTGTAAATTTAATTAGGGTCGCGATTTTCGTTTTGAAAATTATTCATGACGTAGCAATATAACAAACAAACTTCGATGTGTACAGCTTGTCTTTTCCATCCGACGGCGACGCTTTTGAAAATTTACTAGAGTTTTATGACACAAAATATGAGGCGTTGAGAGCCAGAGTGGACCATCCTCAATTCACTTTGTATGGAGATATTTGCAATTTTATGTAATGCCTTTTTTAATTTTTTTTTTCTTTATAGATAAATTGTGCTAGTCTTTCCAAATAGCGGTTAGATAATTACCATTCGGTTAATTAGTAGAAGTTGCACAAGATAATCATATATTTTCAAAGTTCCTAAAATTTAGTGTGGGATAGTCCGTTTTGGCTCTTAGTTTATTTTTTTGATAATCAATCAAGTGATACGGACCAAATAAAACAAGTAAAATACACCAGACTTTTATTGATATAAAATACAAATTTTAATCAAAATCAGTTTCTCTAACAGGTATATCATCACGAAGAGTATTAGAACACTTAATATTTTCATAAAAGCTTTGGTAGATAGGTGGAATAAATTCCATCAACTGCAAAAGATCCTTCTTTTTGGCAGCGGTTACACTATTTCCATTTGGATACAAAAATTGCAGTGGTCCCTTAAGCTCTTCGTCTAATGCATTTCTTTTCCGAATATTAACTGTTTGATATTGGTGCAAATCGCTAACGCCGTAATTGAAATAGATAATAAAAGGGTCTTCTTTTTTTACTAAAATGCTGGGTATTTTTAACCATTCCACTTTCAAAGAATCTGTGAAGATTTTTCTATTGGTAATGATTCGTTCTAAGGTACTGGTTGAAAAGAAGTTTTCTTTCCCCATAACAATAGCTAGATATGGTTTCTTCTTTTTTGCGGTTAAAATAACGTTTAACCAATCTTTAGGCATATAGATGTTAGGGTGAAACTTCTTATTCTTTTCAATAAGACCGAAGTCTCTGTCGCAGGACATAAATGAATGACCGCTCATTAAAAAGTTGTGTCTGATCTCGCCAACAGCAAATTCGTCGGACTGCACCACATGAGTGCAAAGCAGGGACATTTTTATGTTGCGGTTTTGTCCTCCACAACCCTCTGAATACATTATAACTTTTTTAGTTGTCACAAAATTTTTCATGTAATAAAGGAGGCAGGACCCCACTTCCTGCGATCCTCTCGATGCGACATCCCATACAAACATAGTGACTTCTCCAGTCTGCAGGTTATGAATCCCAAGGCAGTAGGTCCATAATTGGCGTTTATAGTAAGTGATGCCGGTTTAAATTACCGGGGTAGGTAGAGTTTTCATAAGATCAAATGCAAAAACAGTAGTGTCATTTTCTTCCATTGGAATTTGAGAATCCTGTTTCATGGCCTTTTTCAATTGGGAAGCTTTTTTAAGTGAAGTTCTTTCTGGATTTTAATCTCTTCATATTTTTTTCTGTCTGGTTCCTTTTCATGGACTTTTAGCTGGTTTTGGAACGAGTCACATTTTTTACAAGAATCAACGATTGGCGCGTGGAAATGTAAGTTAAACTTTGTATTGAAAATATCTCTAAATTTAAATTCAGACAGAGGGTTGTTTGCATTGATTTGTATAGGAGTGGATAAGCAATAAATAGACCAAAAATGGCAAATTTACGACCGCGAAATGTAAACAAAGAGATTTCAATTTGGACTTGCGCATTAGAAAATTAGTAGGAGCTAGCTGTTGCACCGTGAAGGTAAATAGGCAGGCCCGGACTTCGAAAGTGATTATTTCACCAAATATTCGGTAGAGGAGTCTTGCCGATTGTGAAATGGGCCCCAGTTAGCATAATGAAACAAACAATAAGGTATAAATAAGTAATACTTATAATAATTAGACTTACTTGAAATAGGAAATCCCGGGTATTTTGCCTCTACTACTACAAAACACAACCATACACTTTCGGGATTCTATTTTGGTAGCATCGCCCATTGTTTATATGCGTATTGTTCAATTTAAACAAAAATCAAAATAGGGTACGCACAAACCACAAACGTGAACCACTAAACTAAAACTAATTAAGCAACTACAGACACTAGGTCCAAAGAAAGTAAAAAAAAGTAAAGGCTCGAATTATTAACTCAAAACGCCGCGCCGTCAAAACGAAAACACGTCAAAGATAAAAGCCAAGTTCGGTCCTGACCGACGCCTGCTGAGACGGCAAGTGTTTTAGTGCGCATGTCGAAACGGTATGTTCTTTGTTTACGTTTTTCCATTTTGCGTCGATTTTGTCATGCGCAGAAACCTGTTTTTTCGCCCATAGGTTGCCACTTTTGAGTAGTGCGACACGCGGCTATTGCTTATCCATTCCTATACAAATGAATGGTTGTTTGTCGATTTTTTTGTATTCGTTATAGAGAATATGCATATTCAAGTCTGGTGCTAAATATTTTCTTTCAGTTTTGTGCCTCGAATAATGTGAAATGTAAGACGGGACAGCTCCGGGACAGCTCTTCATGAATATCGGGACTGAATGAATTGTAGCATTGCAATTTACAGCATGAACTTACTGGAGTGAATGTTTTAGCAGGAACGGTTAGGCCCTTGACACTAGTATACTCCTTACCGCTAGCTCGAAGTAACTTGCGTTTGTTTTTCTTCCATCCACTCTCGCATCTTATAGGTTTTCTTGTCTTTTGTTTATCTTTTGTTTCTGCTTCGTGTGTATCCGGGAATTGTCGGTCTTCCGTATCTGTATCAATTTCAGATTCGGAATTTGATGGCACATACTCATCAGAGCTGCCGTTATCTTGGAACTGGGAAGGCTCACTATTGCTGGATGAATTGGAACCTGAAAATAAAAATAGATTCTTTTAACCAGGGTGCACGTAGCAGAAACAAAAATTTGATACATCGATCAAGCCAAATACTCATTGAGACAGAGAAACATAATATTAATTAGATCGGAACACTGTATTACCCAGCAATAAACTGCACAACACAAAGTTAACTACAAAATATTTTCATATCCTCGAATTTGATCGTATTTTTTTTGCATTTATAGACAACAGTATTTAAAGTCATCCACACTACTTGACATAAAGGGACATAACGTTTTTTTTCTTCAAACGTCAGTAAATCCGTCATTACTCGACTATGTAGGCGGCCGTGAAGTTTCGTTTTTCCTCCGCCGGAGCTTTACTTTTCACTTTTCCGCCGGCGGAGGTAAAAGTGTTGTCATAGCAACATAGATACAATACAAACTGACAACAAAATTAGCGACAACAACTCAAAATTTATTAAACTACAATTTGTATTTATTACTCAATTTGTGAACTGCATTTCTAAAAATCACTAATTTAGGAACAAATTGGTTATTTTTTAATTGAACTTAATCAATAACTGCTTATCAATACGGAATTAAAACGCAATCGGAGACGCAATCTTAAAAAAATAATTATTGTTGACAGTGTCCACTGACAGCTTTATGTTACATTACTATAGCAACAACCTGTGCCTATTCACCCACACCGGTCTAAGCCGCCTGTCGAACCCACTTATCTTTAATAATAATTAGATATTATTACTATTCGAAAGAGATGTTTTTGCATTAATTTGTCGACATTTGAAGAAAAAACAGCATATTTTATTTGGAGGAAAAGTTACTTTTCATGGCTTGCTCTCTATTACCAGCCTCACTCCGTTCGGCTGTTCGAGCGCGCCATGAAAAGTATCACTTTTCCTCCATATAAAATAATATACTATTTCCTACTGGCGTAAAACATAAAACTACCATATGAACAGTAGGAAAAATGCAAAATACACACTTACCTTCGAATTCACGAGGTTCACAAGTATTTGAGCCACTAGCTGATGCCATTTTATCGCTTATTTTTCGCTCACAAACTTTTAAAGGGACATTTCGCGTGCAAACATAGGTAAACAAAATATTTATGAACAATGCACAATCACAAATCACAATACTCCTTTTTTAGGTTAGTTTGTTAGTTATTAACGGATTTAAAATCGTTAATGTCGATTTGTTGACAGCATTTCGAAAGCTTTTTAAAGATCGTGATCGAAACGCAATAAAAATGGTTATTCAAGGTTCATTCGAGCCATATGAAATCATATTAAATTATAGCGATGCAGAACTATACGACTTTTTAGTAGGTAGCGCTTCGTGCAAGCCATTATTCATGCAAGTACGTAGTGCCTTAAACGAGACGAATCTAACCCAAAGCTAACCTAAGCTAACCGAAACTGTTTCTCATAGGTTTGCATAAGTCATCTTCATGCAAGTGCGTAGGGCCTTAAAGGAGAGGAAACTAACCCAAAGCTAACCCAAACTTACCAAAATTGTTTCTCCAATGTTTGCATGAAGAATGAATTGCGCTTCGAGCAAGTTATTCTTCATGCAAGTGCGTAGTGCCTAAAACGAGACGAAACTAACCCAAGCTAACCTAAGCTAACCGGAATTGTCTCTCATAGGTTTGCATAAGTCATCTTCATGCAAGTGCGTAGTGCCTTAAAGAAGACAAAACTAACCCAAAGCTAACCCAAACTTACCAAAATTGTTTCTCCTATGTTTGCATGAAGAATGAATTGCGCTTCGAGCAAGTTACTCTTTATGCAAGTGTGTAGTGCCTTAAACGAGACGAACCTAACCCAAAGCTAACCCAAGCTAGCCCAAACTAACCCAAGCTAACCCAAGCTTCGCGCAAGCCATTATTCATGCAAGTGCGTGGTGCCTAAACTGAGACGAAACTAACCCAAACTAACTCAGAGTAGTTCGGACTATGTCGTAGGTAACGCGGAGTAGCTTGGAGTATGTCGTAGGTAATGTGGTCGTAAGTAGCTTGAAGTAGGTCGTAAGTAACGCGGAGTGACTCGGACTAGCTTGGATCAGGTCATAAGTAGCTCAGAGAAGTTTGTAGATCGCCCGAACTAGGGCGCAGGTAGCACGGAGTGGCTCGGACTATCTTGGAGTAGGTCTTAAGTAGCGCGGTGTGACAGACTAGCTTGAAGTAGGTTGTAAGTACCGCGGAGTGGCTCGGAGTAGGTCATAAGTAGGTCAGACTAGTTTAGAGGGTGTAGATAGCTGAGAGTAGGTTGGAGTAGGTCGTAGGTATCGCGGAGTAGCTTGGAGTAGGTCGTAAATAACGCGGAGTGACTCAGACTAGCTTGGAGTAGGTCATAAATAACTCAGACCAGTTTGGAGAGGGTGTAGATAGCTGAGACTAGATTGAAGTAGGTCGTAGGTAGCGCGTAGTGGCTCGAAGTAGGTGGTAAGCAGCGCGGAGTTGCTCGAAGTAGCGAGGAACAGGTCTTAAGTAGCTCAGAGTAGCTTGGAGTAGGTCGTAACATTGTTTATATTTATATAAACAATGGTCGTAGGTAGCTCGGAGTGTAGTTCATAATAAGTCATAAGTAGTTTGGGTTAGTTTGAGTTATTACTCACTTTTCTCGCTCGAGTAGCAAACACAACAACTAACTCAAACTAACCAAAACCAAAGAAAATTCTAGCAGAATTTTCTTTGGTTTCGGTTAGTTTGGGTTAGAATTTTCGTTGCCGAAAATAAGTAAATAAATAAATTATTTCATAAAACAGATTTCATTACATTAATTTGAGTTAGTTTCTGTTCGTATTACCGGAGTGTGCGGAGGCCAACGCATGAAATGTAACGCACTTATTTGGCTTACTTTGGATTGGTTAAAAGTCGAGTGATCACTTTGTCTTATTTTCAATAAGAGAAACATGCATCGTTTGGCAACCTTGACCTAGACCTCCGTGCCAGTGTGCAAGTTTTTTAAATTTGCTTGCTTCAAGTTTGATCTTGATTTTCACCTGCGTAATAGTAAGGCGTTTTAGTGATTTTACACAAGTTTAAACTTAATACTTGAACTTTGGAGACTCAAATGTGGTGGTTTCTTAAATTTTCTTGGCTTTATCTCAACCAGAATCGCTTACACTACTCTAGTCGGCACCCTCTTGAGAACAAAAAAACATTTGCAAGGCGGACAACCTATATCTTTACAGCCAGACCCCATGTAAGTTGTACTAATTTAAAGTTTTTAATAATTTCTATATAAAAATATTCACAAAATGAATGATAGTTGTATTTATTAAAAAATGTTGAGTTTTTTGTCAAATTTGACATTTGAAAAATACTACTTGATACTTAAATTCTCTTTAAAAACCGTCAATAAAAGTATGGCTTATTGCACCGACATTACGAACATTTAATATCAATTTTTTTACCAAAAAATCGTAATGTCTCAACGATCCTCACTTTTTTTGGAAAGAAAATTAAAAAACGAATCGATTGATACCAACATTTTTCCAAAAAAACCTTGCCCGTAAGTTGCCATAAAGTGATATGTCACCACCAAAATATCTATTGTAACTGGAATATGGCCTTAGAAATAATCGAATAGGATATATTTCCGTTAACGGTACATTTCTTATGCCTTTGTATTAACCTAATATTTTGAAGACCAAGCAAATAATATTGCATTTCTATACCATACCATTTTAATTATAAAATGTCCATACTTAGATGATAGTTGCCGCTTAGAGAATGTTTGTTTCAAATTATACAGTAGCAAATTTTTGTAAAAATGGCGTTGTCGAGAATTTATTTTCACTTTCTCGTGCCCATAGGGCTGTAGAGAAAATATTGTAATCGTCCAAAATTTCGAATTTATTTTTTTTTGCAAATCTCGACGAATCATGACCTCTAGAGTAAGAAAAACATAAAATTTTGAAAAAAACAATTACGTATATCCCCAACATTCTAACTTAGAATTAATTTTGCACAATATGATTAAATTAGTGTTTATATAAATAGATAATTACAATTAAAATTATTTGGCGCAAATGATTTATAAACTTAAAAAACAATAAATTTACATAAAATATGTTGGAGATTTATTAAATAATTACGTCTAAGTACCTCTAAGATATTTAGTATATCTCCAACACCTAACATTGACATAATTTTGTACAAAATGATTAATGTAAGGTCTAAATAAGCAGTTTCAACTGAAATTATTTGGCGCAAAAACCAAACTTACCAAAAGTTACTAATGCATAGTAATACCTATTATGAAAAATGATCGGTAAATTTTTACTTTGCGCACTTTTCGAATTTTGCAATTTTTTTGTGTGACGTGTACTAGATAGTATTATTAGAAGTATTTTGTGACACGTTACATATTGCGCAAAGCACTTTTGACGCCAAATATTGAAAAAAAAATCACTGGCTGGTTAGTAATATATTTTAACGCGAAAACTCTCCCAATTTTACGTCAATTATGAAAATTTGCTTGCAATGCTATCACACATGACTAACATTTTTGATTTTAAAATAGTTAAATGTCTCAGGTCAGGTGCATATTTCAAAAAGTGGAACCAGAACTTGTCAACCTAACTAAAAAAAGTACCAAAGTAAAGAGACAAGCGCGCTTGTATAGGTTAAGAGATGGTATGGCCACATACTAAAGGAAAGCGGAAAACTCATTTCTCAGATACTTCTTAATAGACCATTTTCGTAAATCACCATGTATATATATTTTTAATTATAATTCATTTAGGCAAAATAATTTTAATCAAAAATATGTATTTAGATAAGTACTAATTTATTCATAATTTACAAAATTTAGTCAAAATTGGGTGTTGGGGGGATATAGTAGTAAACAATTACCAAAAAAATGGGTGTCTGTGTGTATGTCTGTCTGTCACACAACTTGTCTCCAAAACCGTCAAGTCGATTTGGACCAAAATCGGTATTTGGGAGTTTCTGGTGAATATCTCCAGAACTTTTTTTCAGTTTTTTTTTCTAACCTCAAAACTAAGGGTAAGTAGTTTTAATGAAGAAAAAAAATTGATTTTCTTAAAATCGGCTCTAACGATTTTCTTTAAATTTTCTACATGTTTACCATTTAGTAAGATTAATCATGTACTGCACCATTTTTTCGGGAAAAATCGGTAAAGGCCGCTATATACTCTTGGAACAAAAATTAAAAATGAAGAAAATCTTAACGATTTTATTCAAACTCTGTAGTTATTTACCAATTAGTAAGAGAAATAATATGCATTTGTTTACTTTTCCTAGGAAAAATAAGATAAAGCTACTTTATTAGTGGAAACATTGACCTTCCAATTTTTCCTAGTACTGTGGCGGGACTATGTTCTATTTTTTTGTAGTTCTGTGGCAGAATCAGGGAGCGAGAAAGTATGTGCGGCCTTGCCGTACTGTCTATTTAATGTCGTTTTCTTTTTAGTTAACTGGTAAACAAAGTCTGACTCTGGCCAATTCGTATTCTTACTGATATTGAAGTCCAAACCCTACTGTCATAAGTTGGATCCACACTGATTGATGCAAAACATTTAGTTCTAATTTCCTGTTAGGCTTCCAATAGAAATAATGGAGGCGCATACTTTCAGACTAAAGTTGAAGAGATCAATATTCAATGGGAAAATTAACAAAAGTCCAAAATATTTCGCAATATAAGGAAACCTCGACCATCTCTGGAGCCCCATATATTACGTAACATAATAAGTATAGTATAGCATAGATTACTTTTCTAATTTCTGGAAATCTTTTTTGCCATCATCCATGTACAGAATAATAATAGGTAATAATTTTAAATATAGTAATTGTGTGGTCAGAGACTAGTTTAGAAAAAATGTCAATTCTTCGTTATCAGTGTTCTGCTTGTGATAACAAGTAGGTATTTTTCACTCCCGGCTAATGGAGGTACAAATTAACATTTTTTTATTGTTCCTGAAAATACTTCGGAAAAACGCGAAGAATGGCTTCAGATTATGAATTTAAATGATAAGTCGACTAGAATCTATTTGTGTGGAGACCATTTTGAAGATAAAAACTAAAAGATTCGTGACAAAGGAGATTAACTAGATTTGCGGTACCCTTTTTAAAGCCTCGAATCAACATTATCAGTGATATTCTAATTAGACCTCCTCACACTTCCCACAATGTCCCCCATATAAGCCAACCTTCTCCATCCACAAGTACATGTAATTCTTGTTTTATAGAAATTGTTCTAAGGGCTAATCCTCCTGAGAACCCACATTTCACTTTTTTTCAGTTTTTGAGGCTTAGATTAAAATAAAAATTATATATACCTATTATAATTAAATGTGTTTTATTTAATATTAATAAACTTCCCTATTTTATAATATAAAAAGGAACAATCTTCTGTAAAGAACGTCTGATGTTTACCTAATTTATGCTTCAAAATTAAATTATACGTTATAATATTACAAAGTGGCAACACAAAACAGAAACACCTTCATCTTACTAGAGGAGCAAAACATAATCGAACATATTTTAAATAATGACAAAAAACAATAATTATATGCGAATTTCAATAAAACCGTGTTCCGAAATTATTGAATATGCAATTTTTACTGAATTTTCAATCCGACACATCATTTTTGGCAGATTTTACGGGCAAAGTCCGCCAAGAAAAATATTTCGGAATGAAAATGCATTAAAAATAGTAATTCAATAATTTCGGATCACGGC
>MU190627.1:7918-41408 GCA_016904865.1 Pissodes strobi
ACATACAGACAAAAAATCAAAAATTTTTTTTTCGATTACAAATCGATAGGTATAAGTTTCAGAGCGATCCGACGTACCGTTACGAAGTTTTTCTCCCGATTGGTCTCGCCCTATAGAAAGCCTATATTATAGATAATGGCTTTCTAACAAGTGGCGTGGCCACTCGTGCCTGCGGCACGCGCGAGGCCCTACGGGCCTCGTTTATGTGACCTTCGGTCACACATTTTATTGCCACGCTCGTATCCGTACCGTGGCCTATAATTAGAAAGCCCTTATAATTAGAGCTACCAATCGCTAGTCTAATTTTACTGTGATAGTTTTCTAATTGGTTGCCATGGTAATCTTTACCTAAATACCAAATATCAAATCTCTAAGTCGTACGATTGCCGAATTATGACGATTTTTTACTCTTTTTGGTTACTATAGCAATCATTTTTTTAGTATCAAATTAGGCTTCATAAACAATCCTAAGTACCATACTATATCTTTTATTAGTGATATACATTATTATTAATTGGTTGCCATGGTAACCGACTTGTCAACGTCAATTGTTATTTTTTTTTAATTTGACCAAAACAAAAATACCTGTTTTACCGAATACTTTCATTTGACATAAAAAAAAAGAAAAGTTGGTCCTTGTTTAATGCCAAAAATGCCAAAAAACCGTAATTTGTCCTGTTTTCACACCCTGTATATTAACCGATCGTAACCAAAATCGACAGGCTTCGAGGGTTTATGGACCTCTACCTCTATGCCAAATTTCAAGTCGCTATCTTCAAAATTGTGACCTGTAAATGCCAAAAAACCGTAACTTTTCCTGTTTTCACACCCTGTATAATAATTAAAGCAAAAGAGCAAAGGAACAAAAATACGTGTTTTATCGAATACTTTCATTTGACATAAAAAAAGTGAAAAGTTGGTCCTTGTTTAATGCCAAAAATGCCAATAAACGGACACTTGTCCTGTTTTCACACCCTGTATATTAATCGATCGTAACCAAAATTAATAGGCCTCGAGGGTTTGTGGACCTCTACCTCTATGCCAAATTTCAAGTCGCTATCTTCAAAATTGCGACCTGTAAATGCCAAAAAACGGTAACTTGTCCTGTTTTCACACCCTGTATATTAACCGATCGTTGCCAAAATCAATAGGTTCCGAGGGTTTGTGGACCTCTACCTCTATGCCAAATTTCAAGTCGCTATCTTCAAAATTGCGACCTGTAAATGCCAAAAAACGGTAACTTGACCTGTTTTCACACCCTGTATAACGATTCGAACAAAAGAGCAAAGGAACAAAAATACGTGTCTTACCGAATACTTTCATTTGACATGAAAAAAAGGCATAGTTGGTCCTTGTTTACACGGACAAAAATGCCAAAAAACGCCAAAAAACGGTAACTTGTCCTGTTTTCACACCCTGTATATTAACCGATCGTAACCAAAATCAATAGGTTCCGAGGGTTTGTGGACTTCTACCTCTATGCCAAATTTCAAGTCGCTATCTTCAAAATTGCGACCTGTAATCGATTTCATCACATACACACACACATACATACACACATACAGACAAAAAATCGAAAATTTTTTTTTCGATTACAAATCGATAGGTATAAGTTTCAGAGCGATCCGAGGTACCGTTACGAAGTTTTTGTCCCGATTGGTCTCGCCCTATAGAAAGCCCATATTATAAATGGGGGCTTTCTAACAACATGTCTTAGCGTAATCACGTCATCAAAACCGCCAAAGGCAGCAGCACAAAACCTTGGAGCACTCTATAGAGCAAAAATTGTATACATCTCATCAGCTCTTACTGCTCTATAAGGCCATCTCTGGAATACTGTTCCCATGTATGAAGCTCGGCACCCAAACACTTGCTCAAGATATTTCTTGAGCAATAGGACTCCATACAGAGGAGAGCAGTCCGTCTTGTGGATGACCCAGAGTTGACTAAAGACCTTGATATCATTGAACATCGAAGAAAAGTGGCGGACCTCTCTTTACTATCGATACTACTACGGAAGGTGTTCGAACGAGCTGGCACTTATGATTCCACCCAGAGTTGTGTCAAACAGAAACACCCGTCAGACACAAGCTGCTCATCAACATACGATTCAGTTGCGAACACCTAGGACGTCCGCGTTGCGGGACTCCTTTGTCTGGAGGACTACCTCGCTCTGGAATGGACTTTGTAACGCTTCCTTTCAAATTCGAGAATTTAAAATTGAAACTAAAGGAATTTACGTGTATCGATACGTAAGCTAGAAGGAGTTATCGTCTGAGCGTACAAATTAGGCCCTAGCTCAAATGTCAGAGAGTAGGGATGGGTTTATTTTCTTAAGGCGCCACGAGCTTGTAGACAACACAAGCAAGAAATACATCAAAGTTGAAATATGGAACTCATTATAGCTTAAGCTTTACGACAAAATAAAAAGATAACAAAAATTGGTTAAAAATTAATTCAGATTTGAATGCCAGAAATGTAACAATATTAACAATAGAAAAATAAAGCAAATACTCAAATATTAATCAAAAACCAAAGTCAGTAATAAACGATAACAATAAAGGTAAAATCAGTAAATCCAGAACGTTTCAATTATTGAGCACAAATAGTATAAATCAAGTATACTTACTTCTTATTACTTCCCCTTTGGAACACTGATACTAAAAGCTAATCAAATTAAACAGGTGTATAGTCAAACAGAAAATTAGTTTATTACCATAAGATGACAAGATCGTTACAAAAACACTTTTGACTTTTAAGGTTGCAAAAGCAAAATTGAGCCGATAAATCACTCGTTACACAACAAGTCAGGTAAACAATAATCATTGGTTAGGAAAACGAGTATTATAACTGAAATATAACCACAAATGATTACCAGTTATCAAAATATAAAAAAACAATTAAGATACTACTAAATAAATTACCAGTTTCAAAATAAGTAAGCAAATAAAAGTAAATGTTAACTATATGATTACTAAACCACCCATTACATGATCAAGCGCCGTTTACATCTTTCGAGTCCTTTAGGACGTAATACTAACTAGTTATCATCTAGTTCTAAATTAAAAAAAAAAAACGTGTAATCTATCAAAGAGGAATATGACAAATCGCTATTGAAGTTAGCTAGTTAGGCCGATGAGAACGAAGAATGATTTAAACTAGTTTTCGGTATAATAACACTAATAATCAAATATTACGGATTCAATTATAAAAAAAAATGAAGACAACCGAATGGTTCTAAACTCTGGCCGGTACAGAGAAATGAATTTTACTTAAAACAATGATGTACGTAATAGAAATAAAGTTATATGTACAAAAAGAAACAGCTAACCACTTAATTTATCGTACATTTTTGCTTGAATGTTAAGATATTAATAAAATATTTTTACGAAAGCTTAAGAAGCAAAATAAAGAGAATAACGCTCAAGTGTTGAGGTTGACTAACCTGATATAAATTAACCGATTAATATTTATTTATAAAAAAAAACTGAATATCTCACGGCTTGATCTGTTGGGCGAATCCAGGACTCTCCAGGAAATTGTTCACTCGCGGAACACGAGGAACTGAAGAAATCGGCTACTTCCTCAACTGAAGCAGGAAGTACTTTACGGGTGGAGTAGCCTCCGTCAAAGAGCTAGCAGGAAGGCAGGGTCGACCAGCAGGAAGGGCCCGTGGGTAGGAATAGAACCCGGCGGTAGGAAAGGCCCGTCGGTAAGACCCTGTAGAACATCAATATATTCAAGGTTCCACTTATAACTCATAATCAAGAAAGCATTTACACTCAGAGCAACAATAAAAAAATTAATTATCCAGAGGAAAAAAAATCAAGGGTATCACCAGGCTGCAGGGATGGACGAGAAGGCCTCTGTAAGAGAGATAAAGTGGAATTTAAAATCCATCCACATGGATTCACAAAATGGTGGCATTCACAGAAAAGAAGATGCAAAAAAAAACGTAGAAACACTGACCTGTCTAAGTCACCATTTAAATCCCCCAAAGGGCAGTTTCAGACACCGAACACTAAGCAAAAGGCAAGGCATATATATGGTCTGAAACTTGAAAAGAACAGGCCCGGCTGGAGAATCCCTCAAAAAAGCCAAAATCAAAAATTGATTCCAGCCAACACCAAAATCTGCCAAATTGACGACAGGTTGACTCAAAAGTGATGCCGAACCAAAATCGCTAATCCAACGTGGAATAATCTTTCAACCCCCACTACGAAAATTATGACTGACAACAATTACGCATCACAACCAAAAATTGATAACCAAAATTCAGCACGCAAAAATCAATAAATCCCAAACTTGCGCACGAGGTTGAAGATTTCAGACAATGACACGAATTGGGAAACGGATATTAACCTTAACCTCAGGACCCGTACGCGCGAAATTCAATCCTCCCAAAATTTAAGTTTTGTCTAGCGACGCAAATTTAATTTTTCATTGAATCGGACCAAAGCAACGTCGAACGATGCGGCCCGAGACTGAGCGAAACTACGAGGGTGCTTCGCTAAGAAATACAATTGCACTCGAAACGCTAAAGGCGGCTGCGAGTTTTAATGCTATTTTCGCTTGAAATACAATCGCAAAATATCGGCCCTTGATAACTTCCGAGTAACATCTTTCCCGGAAACTACAACCTACAGCGTTTTAAGTCCAACGTCCACCATCTTCTCCGCACACGCACCGCTCGTTGAGTGGCATAGGGTTTTCCTCTTGAGTGTGTGCCTAACATAAAAAAAGACTAGTCAATGAGGACGTTCATTAATTTGACTTTTCTCGATCTTAAAGAAAGCTACTGCTGCTTTGAATTACTTATGTTCGACATGAAGAATTTTAATTAATTAAAGGCGTGCAAATGAATTCCTGTCCTTTTTATGAACATATTCCGATCAAAATTCTTAGACGTTTTAGATACTAGCGAATACAGGAAACATAGCAGGTGGTACGTCTTACATTAGTTTGTGTGTAATTTAAGTTCATAAATGTCGGAACGGTTTCTTGTTTAACATATTATAATGTAGTATGGAAATTGGCATTGTAATTTACTTCAACGTTAATAAATTTATAATGATACAAAAAGTAAAAGTGAACAAATGAGAGCCTTAGTAGTTTTTAGTATTGGTAATTTTATTAGGGGAAGACCTGTTTTGGAGGGAGCTTAGCCGCCCTAGTATCCACTTAGATGTGCGCCTCTCTTTTGTTACATATTTAATAACTGATTGGTACTCTAATGTCGCCCTTTCAGTTCAAAGTGAATGCTAATGGTTTCTTCACATAAAATCGCTCTTAAGATAATTGGGGTGTAAGTAGCTTAAGTTGACAACCTATGATGTTATATCATATGGTCCTCTAGCTATTTTAATACATTTTGAAGAGCAGCATTAAAGGTTTTGTTTTTGAGTAGTAAAATATATTCGAATAACTTTGGTAATAGTTTCTTTAATTTGTGTAAAAAATATATCCTTAAGTTAAAACATTTTTGTTTCAGGCAAGTGGTCATCAAAAACTTCGCTTCGCGTTAGTCAAAATAGGCTAATCAAATATTAACTTTTTAGAATAGAATTTTTCTTAGATCGGATTTAAAAGATAATTGAAGATTGCGAACTCTAGCGGCGTTATCTAGATGTTGAAAAATATACATCTCATTACATAGGTACCTTCGTTAAAAGTATTTTTATTCTCGACAAGTTGTAAAAAGCATGGTATTTTTAGATACTGAGATTGTAAGATTTTAATAAGAAAAATTGTAGTAAATTAATATATTTTCGTGATTGACGAGTAAATTCTATTTTAAACAAAAAGAAGTACCTCTGAAAAGGAAGTATTTTAAAATTAGGATCTAGGACTGTGCTGTGGGATCAAGGTACTTTTTCGTTGCACTTCTCTTATAGACTGATATAAGTTGCCGTTTCACTATTTGCTAGTCATTTAAGTAATACCTTAGTGTTATTTAGTTCTAAGCTTAACTAAAATATATAATTTAATTTGATGAATTTACAGGATGTTTCAAGTTCATTTGTCACTTCAGTATCGTAGAAATGGTATTATTTAGTGCTGAATAGTAAGAGCATGAAAAATCAATTTTGCTTTAAGGTAACATATTCATATACAGAATGCACCAGTGTGAGTGATTCACTTAGTAAACTGCATTCACAATTTTTTTAAGGAGGTAACACACCATTTTGACAAAATTCTTTTATATTTCACTCGCCATATATCTATGTAGGTTTAGAGTTTTTTTTCCAATCCTAATACCTATGCAAAGTGTCTTTGAGATGCAATTACTATTGCGCTTTAACTGCAATGATTATGAAAGAAAATATGATTCTTCATAATACTTTAATATGTTGATCATATTTTATACAGGTGGCACAGACACTTAATATTTTCATAAATTTAGAGTAGAAGACAAGTCCAGGAACGGCCATTTATCTCTCTCTGGTTTTAATCAAGTTATGAAAATCGTCAAAATCCAAGATTCTCCTTAAAGGGAGTAGGGAAGTAACTTAAAAATTTGAAGTGGATGCCACTATTAAAACGCATTAACAAGTTTTTATAATACTGAAATTCTTTAAATGTTCGTTGTTTAAAATGGTGGTCAATAACGTTTAAAAAAAAACACATTTTAATAGGATATTATCACCGTCAGTTTGGCACTAGCTTAATCGGTGATAGAGCACTTCAGATGGAGCAGTTTATTTCCACCCAACTCGAAAGACTCTAACAGGAAATTATATCATTATACAATAATCAAATAAATGGAAAATAATCAACTTGTTTCAATAAAAATTCTAAAATAAAATTCTTAGTTGTTAGTCAAATTTTAAGAAAACGGCTAATGAGCTTTTAAATTATGATGCATTTTTAATATCTTATTCAGTTTGTCTTGGACATAAATAGTGTTTAATTTTTCGCCTAATATCATTGAATACTTGTTTAAATTATGAACATCAAATAAACCATTTGGTTTGTATAAATTTTGTGTTGGTTCAAGATATGACTGTCTGTGGATACATTTAACACTTTTATTTTGAAGTATTTTCAAGGATTTAAATTAATGATTCGGCCTACCACAAATTGAATTTGAAGTGCGACAAATATTGCTTCTGTAATAATCTCTTTAAAAGAGGTGTTTACACAATGAGGGATCGGTGAATTGAGAAGCATTGAATCAGTGGCGGCTCGCTTAATACACCAAGTGAATCAATCAATCAACCTTAGATTTTTCCAACTTATACTATTTTTCAATTACAATCACTAAAACATAGTATATTAACTTAAATCATAAACAAATCAATATAAACGTATAAAACGTTGAGTTGTTCAGTCGCTATGAATAGAAGGTAAAATCAGAATAATTATTGTATATCGGTATATTGCTCAAAACGCGGCAACATTGTCAAAACGCGCGAAGTTTATTTCCATTCCATGTCGAATCTTCTTTCTCCTTGATTGAATCAACTCGCGTTGCGGTTTATAATGATACATTTGTTTACGGTGGTTGCCGTGGCAACGCGTCATATTGTCTGCATATTATAGATAAGCACTTATGGGAATGACACCACCTCGAAAGCAAGATTCATTTCCGAATTGGGATATCGTATCGGGTTTTTTTAATTCGTGTTTAACAGTGGTTGCGACGTTGCATTTGCATATAGGTGCTTGTATTACTTTTGAAATTTCTGTTTGTTGTTGGTTTTCGATAATAGGACCAAATAAAAATGACTTTACATTTTCCCGTTTATGATCCGGTTTTTTTTCCTTAAAACCTGTTCTGTAGGTAAAATTTGCTACTAGGTACTTTCGCTCGAGTGGGGGGAGAGGTAATTAAATTTGATTCACCAATTCTTATTGTCACGAGCCGCCACTGCATTGAATGGTCTGTCCGTTCATCTCATCTTACTCATCTTGATTATTTATATTAAGGACAACCGAATCCTCGGCGGATCTCAAGAGAACGCTTGATCAGTGTGAGTGAATATACGCTTTGGCTTGCCAACCTGAAAGAGTGTCACATTTTGAACACCTATTTATATGAAAACTAATATTCCATTAACTGATTTTTAATCGAATGCTTTCGTTAAAATGTCATTTTGAGAAACTATTTTGTTTTATGGCTTGTTCCAAGAATCGTAATTAGAGTTTACGATTCTTGGGCTTGTCCGACGCTACTGTATCTTGGAGAGACCGCTCTTTGCTATTTCTCGACAGAGCGATTGACATAAAGAATTTTATGATACAATTTTTGGATACAAGTTATTCCGTATTCTTAGGAACGATTTGAATTGTTTTCCCATGTATTAGAGTTACCATTTTCTTGGTAAAATAAATCGCGAGAGCTTATCCATTTAAAATGTTTGAATTACACCTCCTGGCTCCCTCCGTGTCATTAGAGTGAACGTCAAATTTGCCTACCAAAGTTATCTACATCCAGGTATTTCATAAACAGTTTTGATAATTTAAATATCTTGATGAAAACCTGAGGTAATTGATTGTTCCTGCTTTTTTCTACCTTGCATAAATGAAAAAAAGAAACTTGCATAGAAAAAATCGTCTTAACAGATTAAGCAGTTTTCAAAACTCTCGCATTTCACCCATTCTAGTTTTTCTTTTCTTTCTGTATGTATTGAAAATGGTTTAATGTAAAAGTAAGTATGTGCATATTAAAAACATGCTCTAAATTAGATCAGAAATTGGAAGGTGGATCGCTTAAAGGTAAGTAGTGGATCATCTGATAGAACCAACATCTCAAAATATTTTCTAAAAAAAGTTTCATTCAATTTTTAACTCGATTATGAGGAATTTCATACATTTAGCCGAAATGGTTCCAAATTTTGCAAATATTTAATAATTAATCATCAATTGATCTGTTGCAGAAAATATACAATGCTTTTTTCCAAATTATGTTTTAGTTAGGACTGTTTCTTTTTAAATGGAGTTTATCAACTCTTGTGTGTCAAACTATGATTTTCCTTCGCTAGTGTGTTTTTATTTTGTAACTGGAAATCAGACACCGCTGCAGGACTAGTGAAGGCATTTTACTTCAATACAGTCCGTACTTTTATCATATTTATTTTCTTTGAGATGTGATCAAGTATTTTTTAACAAATTTGTTTTTATAGACTTTAATCAAGTAATACTTGACTATTGTGAAACGAAGGAATTACTCGTTAGCATTATTTCGGTACAAAGCTTTGAACTAAAAGACACTATATGTTAAAGCCTTATTTTTAAACGTTCAACTACAGACAATTTTTTAGCTCTCAGAGATTTTCATAGCTTAGCATGATAGAGCAAACTGATCAATAGTGATTTGAAATCGAAGTTATTAGTAAGAAATAATTAGTCGTCTTCGGCATACACACGCAAATTATTACAAAAGAGTTGATTGTACTTGAACGTTTGATATAATGTAAAATAATACATTGTTGACTTTTTTTTGTTGTCCCCTATGCGCAAGACGTTGTATATAAATCTATATAATGAATGTAAATCCTATTTTAAATATTAGCAGGATTTAAATATGGCCTGAACAATATCTGATAACTTATTGTCACTTGTGTTTTATGGACACCTAATTAGCGTTATTATTTTATTAAAAATTTTGTTTAAACAACACGTACAAAATTGAAAACAATACGGTTACATAACGACATTGCTGCTGTTGTATAAAGAAAAATAAATAAATTGACTAAATATACCATTCTAATTCGAGGGCGTCATTTCCATCTTTTAAAATAATGTTGTATATAAGTCAAAGGCGATCTTATTGTGCGGGTCCAAGGAAGGATCACAATTTTCAGTAAAAACTTCATTCGTGGCAGATTTTGCATGTAAAATCTGTCAAAGGAATGACATTTAATAAACAATGTAGCCTTTGGACCCGCACGATAAGACCGCTTTTGACTATATCTAAAATTCCCAGGAGGAAAAATGGTACTTAAGAGCTAAAACTTGGGAAGTGTATGTACAGGTGAATAATCTAAAATGTTTTTATTTTCTTATAGAATTTAGTTACAGTAGTCAACTTCATTGTTCTAAACAGAATATGTTGTAAATTATCGCATTTTGGATTTCGCCAATTTCTGTATATGTTTCATATTACAACCCACCTTGTATCTAAATTGTTTAGATAGTGCCCTTTGAAAATGTACATTTTTATAGATTTTTAAGCCGTAGATGGTGTCTGGGTATGGTGCAAAATTATAAGAATTGGCAATTTCAGTGTATATATCTCAAGTATGAAATATGCAAGGCGATAAATCACAGATTCAGGACTCCGGGAGGAGGTTCTCCCATAATAATAGGGGAAGAGTTATATTAACAGTGATTCATTTGTCATTTTCGATATATAAGGTGTCATATTTTTACATTTTCATGTATACTTATTTCTTAAGCGGTTGAAGATAACTGAACAAAATTTTTTATCTACTGTAATAGTTGAGACATGGATTTGGACGTTATCTATATTATTTTTACAACCAGTGACGGGTAGTTTCTAAAAACTTCCCACGTCACTATTGTTTTATTTTTATTGTAATGAAAATATAATCTTATAAATTAGCCCAGACATATTATAGGGTTTGACCTAGAAAAAAAATTATGTAAATCTGAAATTTGATAGAAATATTGTATATAGTGAACTGAACAACATACCAAAAGTTCTAAGCCGTCATATGCCGGCTTCAAGATGAAAAAGGCATAGGCAGGTATTTCTGGTTTTAGCAGGATATTATCGCTCTTCAATCAACGATATTATTATACATATCGTGTTTTACCATTAGTATATTGTAAACTAGAAAGCGTAATAACAAAAGAACACTCAGTCTAATGTTTGAACTTGACATTGAAGGATCAAATATTATGAGTATTATCTAAACATGTTTTAAAAACAATCAGTCAAATATCAACAAAATTTAGTATAAAAGAACGGGCAAATCAAGTAGACGAGAACTTATCTGGTTGAGTAGTTCCCTTTTAATTAAGGCAAAACGCTCCTCCTGTAAGCTCAAACCCTCCCGGTCCTGATGATCTTAAGTAGTTCCCTTTTAATTAAGGCCAAGTGCTTTTCTGGTGACCAGGATCAAACCTTTCGACCTTGACTATCTGGTTAAGTAGTTCCCTTTTAATTAAGGCCAAACGCTTTCCTGGTAACCAAGGTCAACCTCCCGATCTTGACTTTCTGGTTAAGTAGTTCCCTTTTAATTAAGGCCAAACGCTTCTCTGGGAATCAAGATCAAACCTCCCCTAAAATTTCGTCAGTGTAAAAGTAAAGTGTAAAAGTAACGTAAAACTTAAAGTAAAAAGTAAAGTGAACCATAGATAAAAGTGAAACCTAATTAAAGCATATCAACATAACTGAAACGAATCAAAAAGCTCATAACAATTTAAACTAAAAGTAAACTAAAGGGAGCCGAATAGGTCGAGTCCGGTCAGTCCTCATCGAATGGTCATGCGTTCTACGCTATTCTAGTAAATTGTATTCAAACATAGTCGTCATTCTAAGTGCATTCCTTCCTGTATCTGAAGACCAATATACAGTACAGTTTGTTTCGAATTAAGCGAGTCGTTATTCCATCTGATCTACAACCCCCAGCTCAAGGAGGAACGCCGTCAGTAATCCCACTCAGCAGCAAGCATCTGGGAAGCGCCTAAAATCCTCTTTGACAATATAACTTGATATATTTATATATCTTACTATTCATGTATTTTATCTCAATCATAATAATTATAATAATAATAATAATAATAATAATCTTTGGGTCCAACAGAATATTATTTAGTGTTTGGGGAGAGCTCAAAAACGTAAAAGCAAAATTTAAAAAATGTTATATGCAATATATTTTTATTTTACAATAAAACCCGAAAACTTAGTGTCAACAAAATGAGTAGAGCCGGAACCTAAAACAAATTAAATCTTGTTTTTCTTCCTTTCGTTTTAAATATAATATGGTTGCTTACTTATATTTCGTATTGATCATCGTCGACTTCAACGTCATTTACTGGAGTATCGTTACTGCAGCAATCAAGAGCTGCAGTTCTACAGGAACACCGATTCCCGCATTCAGATTTACATCTACAGGATATCATGTGCAGCAGTCATCTGGCGCTGGGGGAAGAGGGTTGTAACAGGCACTAATGTGTCAACACTTTTTTTCCAACCCCAGTCCTCTGACGGAAGTGAATTTCCCATCCATTCTTGAATTTAAAACAGATTTTAAGCAATGAAATGAACCACGTCTCAAATTTTATATAAAAATAAAATCGCCTACCAGCAAGTATATTCGCAGCGAATGCTGTTCACATGATGGACATGTTGACGGAAGCGTGGCCAATTCAAAACTTGGTGACAGCTTTCCTGGCAAGAGTACGAGCATATACCCTGCTTCCGAGTTCGTCCAAGCTGGAGTAGGTCTCAGAACTGTAAAGCTTCATGATAAATTATTCTCTGGCAATTACAATGTCAGATTTTAAAGCTGACGAGCTATTAAAAACAGTAGCAAAATCCTGCATCTATCTTTTCTCCAAAAAATTAAATGCTTTCTTCTTGCCTTTACCAAAAATGGATGATGTGGTATCACAGCCTGTAATTGCATGAACATCAAGTAATCCTTCTTGGAGCCTATTTGATTTTGAATTTCCTTGATAATGTATATTTTGTTCTCGGATCCAACAGGACAACCTGAATATTTGTAGCATTGCCGGCTCTATTTAGCAACATAACAATTATATCAGTGTCTGTTGCCACAACCGTGACTTCCTGATCGATGGTAACTCTCTCTCCATAGCTGTATCGACGATCATAGTGTCCTCATCTGCTGCTGCCTGTCTTACTTCTAGTCCTTCAGCCAAGAAAGTGTTGGTCAACAGACTAATTAGCCTAGATTTGTTTTTTTTTTCATTTGCTAAGAAATCGGCTTGTGAGACAGAGCCTGTAGTATTGCTATCGAAAACCATATCTGTGAATGAGTTTCGAGAAGCTCGGCGCATTTGCTCTTCTGCTACATTTTTTAAATGTGCACAGAAATGTTGTGCGACGTAATTCTTGTATGATTGAAGTAGAGCTCCAAATGTTGCTGGTTTAGGCCAAACCAAGGCTCGAAGAAGATAGCCCCCCTCCCCCCGTCTATGTCAACTACAGAAGATGAGACATTTGTGTAATCCGAAGAAGAGCAAAAGACTTTCAAAAGTAAAGACGGCCGTTTTTCTCATAGACACCTCATCGAAAAGTGCAGGTGGCCTTGGGGACAGTTCATACTAAGGTATTGCATAAAGTTTCCAGAATTGTTGTTTATTGCCTAAGCTATCCGCATGAAAAGTTGTTGCGAATTCACTGGTACGACTTTGTTTCTAATAATTACTTTGGAATTAACTGCCGCTAACGGAAGAACTGTATTTTATCTTGATAGCTTTATGGGAGAAGAAACTGTAACCGAGGACTGCCGTTATCGCATGGTTACCTAATTCGATTGCATTATGACAATTGATTGTCTGATCTACAACAATCCCCGATTATAAAGACGGTAAGAAACTGCATTCCGGCCAAGGAGAGCGGGTCTACAGCCAATTTATAAAAGGGTTCAAATATTTTGCCTCCTCTGATCTCCTTGAATCTCTTAAGTTCAACGTGTTGTTCTATTGAAGTTCTAGTAATACCAGTCTGGCTTTCAACGGAACTACAAATTTTAAGACATCCAGAAGAAGAGAGCACGAGTTATGCTAGCTGACTATCAGATATACCACTGCCATGAGTGAGATCTCCCGGACCAAAGGCTGTTCGACTGTAATATCTGTTGAAGTACAACAACGAGCGTTTTCCTATAATTTACAACAATAACGTCACAAAAAACCGCATGCATACAAGTGCTATTACGCAGAAATGCAAATGCCGTGTGCAGTAGACACGCACCAGTTTATACTTTAGCGACGTTACCACTCCTTTCGATAATTCCGCGATAAGCAAAATTTGTCAAAATACATAATTTCAATTAAAAAATATGAACTCAATAGGTATTAACCATTATATCCATAGAGCTCAATGGCAAATTAGATGCGTGGTTATAAGGAAAACAACTTTTTTATTTTTTTTGTCAAAAAATGACATGACTTAGGAGTTTTGGTATGTTGCTCAGCACACTAAGTAAAATATTCCTACCGATTTTTAGATTTACATTATTTATTTGTAGGTTTTGGTGAAATTTGATCTAATATGTCTGGGCTAAATCCTTTAAAAATGCATTAACCCAAACTATGTTATTTCGAGATATATTTTTTCATAATAACGCTACTTTAAAACAGCCAAGGAATTTGCAAGATATAAAATACTAAATATTGTTAAAAAATATAATATAATCCTCAAATTCAATTTTCCAAAAAGTAGCTTAGAATTAGGCGAGCAAAAACGGCTTGCGAAATGTTTAGTCACTGCTCTTCTGCGGCTACAGAGAGTGCATTAATTCTCTGGCGCATAACAAGAGAGCTATAATCCCACATAATAATGTGTTCTATAGAATTCAGCTCTTTGGACCTTGGTGGCCAATACCGTCTGATTATATGACTCATTTCTAGAATGTCCCGAATACTTCGAACGCGATGTGCCCGTTCGTTATCATTCATAAATATGAAGCCAGATGATGTTCTCGATGTAAAGATCTGGGGTATGCGAATTAATGCCGTAGAACGGCAATGGAAATGCAGTACATTATTGAATCATCATGCATGCACCTCACGAGGAAATTTGTTGTCGACTTTGCTTCCTCCATATCTTTTGGCAGTTGTCATCGCTTGTTAGGCCGCGTTTATACTTCCCTCTATAATAATCTCTTCCCTAACAGACCGCCTGGTATCTCGCCATAGTTTCAAACAGAAATGTCAGGTTTTAAATACATTTAAATACACAACGCATATTTCAGTACTTTTTAAAAGTAATCCTAAATTTTTGTTTGGATCAATTATCATTTACCATCATAATTAAATCAAAGATTCAACATAGCACATTTAAGCACTTGAATATAGTGGGACGTAATAGTCTACAATTATTATTGAAATTAAAACTCATAAGTATTTGGAAAAAGTCCTTTATTATCTAAACCAAACAATAATTACAAAATATCAAACTTATACTCTATATGGCTTAAATCTAGAAGATTTACATGCTGTCGTCCGGGATTTATATCCTGACGTCTTACTTTCCTTGGGCTTGGTTTTCCTAAGAGCTTCAAACATCTGGGGACACTTGGTAATGTATATCTTCTTCTGGCAATTGGTATTGAATAGTCTAGAATATTCTTCTCGAGTTACGCTGGCAGCCATTCCTGGTTTAGTCAAACGATTTAGGACTTCTTGTTGTTCTTCTCTAATAGCATCTTCAACAACTTTCTTTAGTCTTGGATCTCCTTGAGCAATTGAATTAAAAAGTATTGAACTTCTTACCGCCGATAATAACGATTTGGGATCCAGCAATCTCAATATGAGACACCAGACTTCCACAGGAAGTGTAGGGATCACAGTAGAGAGGGCAGTGACGAATGGAAGCAGTTGATACATCTTGGAGTAAGTTCGCAGTACAATGGTTAAAGAAAGAATGAATGTAGGGCGACTTGCACCCTTATTTATACCTGGCCACGAACGCCATAGCGTGAAAACCAGTCATGCGTGAAACCTGAAGTTTCTAATTAAGGATAATTATTCAATAAAACAAATACTAGATATCTGGATATTCTACCGAATTTTTTTCTTAAGATTCAATAACTCAAATGATTCTTCTTAACCTAATTTTCATTAATTGTGAAATACAAAAATATTTTTTATATTCAAATACTGAGAGGCAATTAGTGTTTTTAAAATTATATTGCAACAAGACATTGAAAAATATCGATAACTCTAGCCAGGGATTTTATTTATTGGCTATACCTTCTTTGCATCCACCTTCATCGTTAAGAAGAGAAGTAGTATAAGGCTTATCTCATCTATGCTAGTAATTCACAGAATTCTCAATTTCTTATCTTAGTCGTTCAGATGTTATAAGCTCATTAAATGGTATTGTAGCTAAAAAATTTTCTAAAAGAATGTTTGATAAGTGTTTTATTCATTCACTGCAACGTGTCGTTGAGTAATCGCTGAAGTCCCAGGCGGAGGTACAGGATAGCCACTGCGAGACGAATTGCTACTCATTGTAACCACTCTGGTATAGTAGAACAAAAGCTGAAATCCGTTCGACAAGAACTTAAGTTGCCAAATCACCAGCTAGTGCAAGATGTTAGCACAGGCTGGAATTCGGTGTATTAGTTAATGAAGCGATTAGTACAACAAGCTGTCTCTTTGTACTTAACAGAAACAGATCATGGATTCTTGGACAATTTGACACCGTCACAGAGGGAGTTAATGAAGCAATGCATCAAACTCCTCAAATCGTTCGAAGTGATAAATAACTAAAATAACCAGCGCAGGTATTTCCTGCATCTCTGAAGTGATTCCACATGTTGTCACATTGTTGAAATACCTGGAAAGAAAGAGACTGCAGATCGAACACCAAATTTGTTAAGAATGAGATGTTCACTATAAGCTGAGCTTGAAAAACGGTTTCAATTTCATGAGAACGCCAAATATCTAATTGCCACGTTTCTTAACTCGCGTTTCAAAACTAATTTTCTGGGATTAGCTCAAGTGGAAACCGCAAGAAGATACATTTTCTTAGAATCTCTGAAAATGAGTTGTGATAAATATAGTAGTTTCAATGATGACTCTTCTCCACCTTTAAAAAGAAAAAAAACCAATGAAAATTATACAAATTCACACATCGAAATACAGGACACTTTTTGGAACTGTTTTGAGAAAATCTCCCGATAAACTAATGAAACTAATAAACATGTTTCTTGTAAAAATAATATAAAAGGTTTTAACATAATATGAAAGCAGCACAACAATTTGTATTTCTTTTAAATTTCAATGCTACAAATGCTCAAAACAACGCACTTTATCGGTACTTACCTTCTTATTCAACCATTTCTCGCCATTTTTTTATCTACAAAATCCGTATTTTTGTTATTAGGATCCCCATCATTCCAAATTGCAGATCTTGTCTACACTTCGCTTATTAAAATCCATCGATCTTATTTGGAAATCGCGCTTACATCGAGAACATCATCTGGCTTCATATTTATGGATGATAACGAACGGGCACATCGTGTGCGAAGTATTCGGAACATTCTAGAAATGAGTTATATAATCAGACTGTAATGGCCACCAAGGTCCAAAGAGCTGAATTCCATAGAACAAATTATTATGTGGGATTATATCTCTCTTGTTATGCGCCAGATAATTAATGCACTCGCTGTAGCCTCAGAAGAGCATATTTTCAAGTTACTTCTTGGAAAATTAAATTTGAGAATTACATTATATTTTTTTGAACAATATTTAGTATTTTATTTCTTGCAAATTTCTTGGCTGTTTTAGAGTAGCGTTATTATGAACAAATATATCTGGAAATAACATAGTTTAAATAATACTTTTGATTTGAGATATAAAACTAACCTGCTTCTAAATTTATGGGTTGTCGAAGACTTTCGACGTTATTTTAAATGAATTTGTTCCAACCCATGCGTTGTCATTGTATACTGAAGTTGTAAATTTCTCGGTAACAGTCGAGTTCAGGTATAGGGCAAGGTACATGAGTCATTCTTAGAATTCGATGCAGAATTCAAAAATAAGTATTTCGATTTAAAAAAATGAAGTTGGTGGTCGTCACTTATTTTTGGCCGACTTGAGTTTGTTCACAATGATTGGCATCTTGTACGTCTTTTTCCGTAGCAGTTTTGTTTCAATCTTTGTTAAAATAAAGTCAAATGTCCCTACAGACATGCGCATGAATTTGAAAAACCTTTCAAGATGGATCCTCAGGTCTCCCTAAAGATTATGAAATTCGCCATATCGACCACGCACTACATTTACCGGATGAACATTTCACTCTCTTCTTTTTCTATTTCTTGTTCTGTAAACCACTTCTTCGTCTAACACTAAAAATGCGCTACGCGTTTTAAACGACATTTTGAGCAAAACTGATCTGAATTTCGTCTTTTATATCCGCACCCAACAGCCTACACCGCACCAAGTATAAACACATTAACCCCCTCCTGTCGCCTACCACGCGACACTTATCGCCTGCCGATGCCGCCTGGAATTATAAATGAGGCCTTAGTCGAAATCTGACGAGTTGTGTGTCGAAGTATTAAGGAAAGTACTCTTGCTCATAGATTAACTGGATGAAGCATTCTTCGTATTATAGAAATCGAAAAAATCCGGTGAGAACGTACTACAATGACGGCAGTAATGGCGACTCTGGTATGTTGTCGTTGCTTTACGTTGTCAAGCAATATGCATCGGTTAAAAAAATGAGGGATTGTTTCGAATTTACCTCAAGGTCGTAAAATTTTAACATCCTCGGCACAAACTTAGAAATCACTGTTCAAAATTAAAAAATGGGAAATATTTAGAAATTAAGTAGTGACTGTAACGGTATCTCTGCCACTAGTTAAATAAAAATATATAAATAACGCCATAGCATGCTTGCTTATACCCTCCAGTATCCCATTTAATTGTTTCAACGATTTAGGATAAATCCAAGAAGGTCTTAGAAAGTAATCATTTTTGACACCCTGTAGTTTGAAAAAGAAAATTTGCGGACACATATTAATAAAAATTTTTCCCCATATTTTCGAGAATAAATATTTTCCCGAATGAACCTGAAGTAATTGACAGCCTGGATGAACAGTTTTCGAAACTAAAACTACTAATTTCAAATAGAATAGAATTGAAAGGAGTTGGCGCTGGTACCCGCCTCTACCACTGCAAGCTATGCAGGTTTTTGTAGCACTCCGAACCATACTTAGAGGACCTCACTCAGTCTGGTTTCCTAATCAGACTCCACAAATGGAGTACCGGCTCCTCCATGTACCTTGCAGGTCCTAGTTTGGTCTCTCCTAGCCTTGCATACCTGAGCCTGCAGAGAGCCTCACACTCGCACCTAACGTGTTTTTGAGTTTCCTCCTCCTCCTGGCAGAACCTGCAATGGCTATTATCTGCCAGGTCGATCTTTTCCATGTGTCTGTTCATTCTACAGGGCCTCGTCAGCTAACCCACTAATATTCTTATCGTTTTGCGACTGCTCTTAAGTAGATCTGCCGTGAATTTAGGGGAGCCCTGTTTTATTGTTTTGCCTGTAGTTGCCCCGGTGTTTGTAACCACCAGTTTAGAGACTGATTATGTATCCAGTTTTTAACCGCTGTTTTGAAGACTCTTCCTGCTAGCCCGCAGTAGGGCTCAGGTCCCACCGTAACCATACTTGCGCCCCGTTTTGTCGGCTTCTTCGTTGCCTTGATGGCCTTCATGTCCCGCAACCCACGCAATGGTGAGCTTATTGTTAGAACCGACCTCTTCAAGGGCACTTATGCAGTCTTTAACTAGTCTAGATCTGACCTTGTGTGCACTAACTGCTTTTAAGGCGGCCTGACTGTCGGACTATATGACTACCCTTCTTTTTCTAATGTTCATTTTCTCTATCTCCATGACGCAGTGTTGAATTGCCGCGACCTCCGCTTGGAACACTGTGGCTTGACTGCCCATGTTTATGGATATATTTGACCTTGGTCCGTGGACTCCAGCTCCCACCCCTTTAAATATAAATATATACAGTTTTGAGAAGAAATGTGTAATGTATTCCTCGGAAATCAACTACGCTACGAAACTAAAAGTATTTTATTTTGGATCCAAGATATAAAGTTAGAAGTTTTTTAGGTAATCAGTGTCATACACACTGTATATAGGGGGTTTGCCAAATTATATTTTTTGATAAACTGGACAAAATATCGAGTTTACGCTAAAGTAGAAGTGCATCTATAATTCCGCCATTTCTAAGGGCCACTACTTTGAACTCAGTTTAGTGACCGCTAAATTAATCAGTATTTTGAATATCACACATTTGCTACTGCCATACGGGCATTGACACATTCAAGATACTTATTAATTTAGCGAGCGATTAAAGTAAAGAATCGAAGTTTAATATAGCGGTCCTAAAGTAATACATTCCTTAAATCTTAACCTTCGTCTTTAAGAAATTATTGCAGTTCTAATTATTTAAATGCATTTTAGTATTTAAATTCACATTTGCATTTGCTGTCCTCGAAAATTATTTTTTGCACACTCTAATTAAAGTAAAATTTAGCATTTAAAACCAAGAAGTAATCTTTTTATTCGCAATGACGAATTTGTAATTTCATGGACATTCAACATTGTCAACTGTCGAAAAGGGATAAATGCTTACGCATAAACAGATGATTGAGGTATACCCATCATCATCATCAGTGAGGATAAGCCACTAATATCAGGAATAATCGAGTTTGTTCAGGTATCTTCATTTTTCAAATATAGATCCCTGCTAAGCCGTTTAAAATTGGGTTTTTGTATATTGTAAATAGTGTGATATGTAGATAATTTAGGTGATTATTTATTATTTAAATTGTCATTCAAGAGATTAATCATTATAATATTATTAATTACATTACATCCGCGAGTAAGAACTGGTATTATGCGAACTATTCTGAATAATCAGAAATGAAAATGTGGAAAATTTCGGGAGATTTGATGTAACGCCTCATGGAAAAATAGTAAATAACTTAATCATCCAGCTCTGTTCATTTTTGCCATGTTTTCTTTAATTTTTTTTTTGGATAATAAGAAATATATGCATGTTGTTTAATATTCAGGCATTAGTATTGTATAATAACAAGTTTCTTATGAACCCATTTATATATCTTATTCGCTTTACCGAACGGTATTCAATTTTGTCATAATTTAATTTTTCAGCAAACATGAATTCAAAAAATCTAAATTTGAATTTATTTATATCGTATTGATTTGTTTTATTACTGACATAATCCATCTCTGTATGCATAACATGCCTCTACTAACTCCGTAGAATTTGAAAGTGGCTAGTGCAAAGCATTTTTAGTCACAATTTGTGTTGACGCTTTATGCAAAAGTTTCAGCTTTTCAAAACACCAGGTCCTTAACCAAAATTAAGCAGTTGTTGGTTGGCTTTGACTTTGTCAAAAGCTTTTGTCATGCCTGGTCAGCTGTGATCATGATCATGGTAACGATTTGCCAAAGTAAAATATGTTGATCACAGTAAAACTAGAATAACCAGTAAGCTGACTCGACTTCCCGCCATGCAAGATAATCGGTGACCGCCAAGGGACAACACTGACTTATTCGGAATAGAAGCAAGGATAGACTTGCTTCTATTCCGAAGAAGTCAGTGTTATAGCGATACTCGAAGTGCGGGGATCTTTTGTCAGAAAGTCTTAAACTTTTCTGTGGTTTTATCACAGTAAAATAATAGTTATTTATGCAACAAGTGTGTAAAGCGACCCTTTCTTTATGAATGAGAATGAATACAATCCCATGAATTAAAAAAATGTACCTTACACATGACTAGCATACAAAATTTGTTCTACTACCGAAAAATATATAAAAAAATTATAATATTATTAAATTACTTTACGCACTAGTGTAATCGCTTTAAAATGTGATGAATGCAATGTCTTCGTTCGAAACAGAAAATCCAGCAGATGTATGAATGAAATTCATCCGAGACATCCTGCTGGTTATTTTATTGTAGTTTTACTGTGATGTTGTGGCTAGGAGAACAAGGTTAAACTATTTAAGTTAAAATACATAACTCTTGTTTATTTTATCATAGTCACCTTCTGGTAAATCAGCTTTGTATTTGTCATTTTCAAGGTCTTCAAACGTTACCAGTAAATACATAATTCATAAAATAATCTTTTTGACAGGTTCATAACACGTTCAGAGGCTGTGATCAGAGACAGAATGACAAAAAAGATATCAAACCAAATTAAATAAAGAATTGACCTCAAAAATTCATGAAGCCGGTCAGGAATTTCATGACCAGAAACGTTTGGCGATGTTGCCATCCTCATGACCACTCTTAAAATTAAGGGTGAAAATGAAATTTCCGTGACCAGGTCAGTAATTTTAATGAACAAGTCAACGCCTAAAATTGCCACATTTCCCAGCCCACTTTGAACGAGTAGTAGATTAGACCATACTGAATTCATCCATTTGCTGAAATCGTTTTGGGTAGTCACTTAAAAACACCCTCTCCGTATTTTTGAACCAGTTATTTTTTTGTAGCTGTCTATATTAGATGATCGTAGATTGACTAGTTAATTCAAAGGCGGTTGGGTCCTATCAGTCTGGAGCTAGTTTTTATTGAAAAACATTTTAATTTTTAAGGGAGTCTCGGCTGCAGTTAACATGAACTCGATGTCTAAAAATCCGACTTTTCAACGTTTTTTTTTTAGGATATGCAAAAAGGAATTTTCAGCATTTTGTATGTATTTTTTATCATTGTATCTGTAAAGGATCCTTAATTTTAACCAATATTGCATTAAGGTGATAATACAACCTTATATTCTGAACAGAACTAAATAATTATGTAACGTTTAAATATCCCAGTTATTTACAATTTTTCCAATGATTTGGGTCACCTCAAACATTTTGAAAGTATATTGTGTAATTTTATTAAATTAGATTGTCAAAACCTCAACTAACGTATCGCAATGAAAATACTTTACTTTTAAGGAATTAAATTAATTCGAAATCGATTGTTCTTTCCTACAAATTTTGTTTTGCTAATAGCGAGCAGAATGTTAATCTATGCTATGTCCTCTAAAAAATATATTTATAAAGCTGGTTCATTTTCCGTGTGAAAAGCTAATACGTAATTAATGAATTTTTAATAGTTTTTAAGAAATAATACAATTTGAACCAGGTGTCAAAATTCATTTCATTTTAAATGCTTAACAACTATAAATTAAGAACCTAATTAAATGTGAATTAATTTTAGCATATCTGATCAACAAAACTTAATATTGCGGCTTGACTTTTAGGAAAGAACATAAAATTGAATATTTTGATGTAAGTTGTGAAATCAAATTTATAGATTTATGCTGCGACAGAAATTCGGATATTTCAAAATTGTTATTCTTTCACAACAATCGAGCTTGTCTGACTGACTGCATATACACTGTGTGTAAATAGCCCTATATCGCTCGATTCATTTTGAATCTACAGGATTGTTCAAAAAGTCGTCATACATCAAAGTCGCGTTTTTTTCCTAAAATAATGTCTCATTTTGTGATAAATTCCAGCTAATAGTAAAATTCTGGAAAAATTTGATGTAGATATATCTTAATATATTCATCTGTGGTATAGGTAATAGCACCCGAAATCATCTAGAAAATAATGCAAATTGCTTATTGAGTAAAACGGTTTCAAGTTATTTGTTTTAAGAAGTTGTAACATCTAATGGCTGAAATATTGTGTTCAGTATACGAGCTGGGTCAAAAAGACGTGAGGAAGTAAAGTTGTTGAAACAACAATAAATTGCTAAAATTGTTGGTAAAGAGTTTTTTATTACGCATGCATCATAATCAACGATTATCGCACGCTGCAGCGTGCTTAAAATGATGTTTATGATGCGCCTACTTTTTTAAAGGTTGCTATAGAAATATTTGATCATGTCAAATGTGACAGATTAATATATTCGTCAATATATCCCTTTAAGTTTAATATTTAAAACATTTTTGAGATTATGATGCATTCGTAATAAAAAAATAGCGTATGATATACGTGTATAAGAGGCCTTTAAAGCCCTTGCGACTTACAAAACACTCCGCTGCGCGTCGTGTTTTGAAATATGTCGCGCGTGCTTTAAAGATCCTCTTATACACTTATATCATAATATACTATTATATCCAAAATTAACTTAAATTGCTTTGTATATTACTGTAAAATGGTTTCCTCCTTAATATAAATGTCTAAATATTTTTGCTTCAACGTTTTTATTAAAAATATCATATAATATGAAAGCCAATTAAGTTTAAATGAGGAAAGAGTGTCGATTCATAAAATAAAATAAAATATTTTAATAATAAAATTGTAACGGTAAAAATACGATGCTAATAAAAATAAATGAAGCGTACGATACAGAAATAATATTGATGACACTGATTTGATTGTACGTTTTAATAATTATAATTTTATGAAAAAATTACTAGTCAAAATTCTAACAAAAACAACCACGACACTCGAACATAATTGTGGTGTTTAAAACTATTAAAAGCAAACCTATTTTTTTCTAATTGTGTCTACTCGGTGTAATAATACTTCTGACGGTTTCCGGTTTATTTCCACACAAAGTTGGCTCTACTTTTTCAATTATTAGATTTAGATATTGCATATGTTACATACAATTTTACTAAGAATCGGAATGTATAGCCAAAAATAAGGCAATCACTTAGAAAACATTTAACTTTGATTTATCACTACTTTCTGAGCAACCCTTTATACCGGATGCATATTTGCACATCCTACTGTAGGGCGGCACCAGGGTGCTGAAATTGGTTAGGTTTTGTAACCGAGGCATATTTACACATCCTACCATACGACGGCACCAGGGCGCTGAAATCTGTTAGTTTTTGAAACCGCTACAAAAGCTTTATTGACTTACATAAAAAAATATTACTAAAAATTTTGAAGTTCCATTTGTGGCCTGCAAAAGGGCTTTTAACGATAGGGTTCTGTAAACATTACGGGATCTTTTTATTTCATCTCACGCACGGCCCTCAGCTCGCTTCGCTCGCTCCGGGGGCGCAACCATACAAAACTAACCGAATCTAACCCAGCCCAAAATCAAGAAAAAAGCTTTAAAAGATATTTGCATTCTGAAATCAAGAGTGCGGCAACTGGACCGCATATATCAGCTAATGAATGTACTAACGACCATTAATACAGACCACTGGTTATGTTAGTGTATTTGAACTTAATTGACATGGGAAAGCGGCGGCGGTCAGATATTGTATGAGTGATTTCAGCGGAGTTACTTCATGCATAGGTGCCATTGATTTTTATAGAAGTGGATAGAAGTGGATAAGCAATAAATAGACCAAACATGGCACATTTATGACCGCGAAATGTAAATAAAGAGGTACACATTTCGCCTTGCGCATTAGGGAATATGTTGAAGGCCCGGACTCCAAAATTTGAAATCGTATTATAAGCATAATCAAAGATGATATTATCATTACATATAATAAAGTATTAGAGGTCGAAAAGTCTACACATGGAACAAATTTTAAAAATTTTTAAAAATCCAATGTCGACTGACTATTGATGATCTGCAGATAAAAAATGAATAGTTAAAAAAAAATTGTTTGTTTGTATGTTCGGGCATCACTGAACGAATGAACAGATTTTGATGTGGTTTTCACTATTTGAAAGCTTAATGTGGGGGTCAAGGCATGGGCTATAAGGTAACCCCTAAGGGGTAAAAATTTTAAAGGGTGCGTCGTCTAAAAAATAATAAGCAATAGAGGCCTGAAAATTGGTATGTACAGAGTGGCCCGTTTATTATGGGTTAACTCCTTATCTCAAAATCTACGGTGTGTACCAAAAAAATAATACAAAAGTTGTTTGGATTTACTTAAGCTTTTAAAATATATTTCTATATATACAGAGCGTTCTTATTTTCGTGGACAAGTATTAACTTCCTTATTTTAAACAGAATACCATATACCGGATGACCACGAGGTTACTACCCTGCCCGTATTTGTCTTATAAAACAATACATCGATTTGAAATTTTAAGAATTCCTATCGTTGCTTGAGGTGCATATTTTCGCCATGTAAACACCTTACCGTCATTTCCGGTTTCACCGGAAGCCGTGTCAACTTCGATATTTTAAATCGAATACCCTGTATATTTTTCATAATTTAGATTCTACGGAATTTTTTAAGTATAAAAGGTGTATTGCACCTGATACCTATCTTTTACAGATTTCGAGGTGACAATTGAAAATATCATATTGATCGTCCATTCCATCAATTTAACAGAAAACAAATGAATGTAGGAAAAATCTAATATGACTATTTAGGGTTACTATCTACTATAAAATCTCACTTTCAGACTCAAATTATTTCAAAAATTTTAATGGAACACCCTATAATAAACATTAAATTTAAATTCTACTTATATTTCTTGATATGTTTTGTTGTCCTAGGTCCAGACCTAATAATTTTTGAGATATGTGCAACCACTTCTACATGGCAAATTGGTAATGATATAGGAATAGGCCGCGAAAGTGCTATTTCACAAACATGGTTACAAATCTTTCAAGTACCAAATCCATCATCATCTGTATGAAGCAGATTACTTTCGAAGATTGAACTTTTGCAATTGGTATCTAGAAGAAGAGCGACAATAGCCTCATTTAAAATCCTCCATTTTACCAACTTGGGTGTGTTTAATAGAAATAATTGCAGGTATTGGGCAACTGAAAATCCTCATTTATATAGAGAAGGGGCGTTCCAAGAAAGATTCGGTATTAATGTATGGCTTGACGTTATGGGAACACGCATTATAGGGCCAATCTTTTTCGGAGAACCCTTAAATACGGCAGCTTATCTTAACTTTCTACAAAATCAAATTGAATATTTTATAGAAAATCTGCCTATGAATTAATACTTACACGTCTTCTATCAACAGGACGACGCATAAATGCTACTTTTGGAGATCACTGGATGGGTACTAATGGCCCTGTTAGATAGCCGCCACGGTCGCCAGACTTAACGCCCTTGGATTTCTTTTACTGGGGCGACATAAAAGGAAAGGTGTGTAAGACAAAACCGGAGAATATTCATGATCTCAGAAATAGAATTACTCAAGCAATAAAGGTGATGGACCTCCGTTCCCATGGAAAATGTCCTAGCGGTCGTTTTGAACACTTTGAACACAGGGTTGATTTTTGTTGTGTTAAATTATTGTTCTTAAATTTAGATTGGCTACTTTTCAACCCAAACTTTTAATTGTCCATATCTCAAAAACTATTATGTTTGACACTATAAACAAAATATATCAAGAAATATAAGTAGAATTTAATGTTGATTATAGGGTGTTCCATTAAAATTATTGAAATAATTTGAGTGTGAATGTGAGATTTTGTCGTACTTCTGGTTAAACCGAAAGTGAAATTGTTATGCCACTAGTAGACAGAAACCGTTAAATAAGCTTAAATAATCATATTAGATTTTTCCTACATTCATTTGTTTTCTGTCAAATTGATGGAATGCACGATCAATATGATATTTTCAATTATTGTCATTATCTCGAAATCTGACAAAGATAGGTATAAGGTGTAATACATGTTTTATACTTAAAATTTTCTGTAGAATCTAAATTTTGAAAAATATACGGGGTATTCGAGTTAAAATATCGAAGTTGACACGCAGTGGCGTGCACACAATGAAAGCACAAATGTATTGCCTACCCTGTAGTTTTGACATTTTTTATATTTTCCCATTTAATTTTAATTCCGATAATATAAATTATAATTCTACTAATAAGTATAATCCAAATTTAAAAAGCTTTATCTTAAGCGCCAATTAAAATATGAATTATATGATAGAAAAACAACACATTCTAACACTCATATTACGCTACCTAAAGTCCATTCAAGGCTATTGCGCTGTTACGTCAGAATTTCTGACGTCAAAAGAAAAGATCCGTACGTCTTAGATAGACTCGTACGATATTTTTTACACTAGCCAAAAGATGTCTCTGTACCTGTTTTCTATTCCGGAGCACGTTCCGTTTTTATCAATTTTACATACTTATGACAATATTAGCCGCGTTCGTTTTTGTCATCTTTTTCCTCGACTTGCTCTGAAAATTTGACAGTCACGAGTTCTGTGTATTTAAAAGGAAAACCCAAGTCACGTGCCTGTCAAAATGTTGGAGCAACTCGAGGAAAAAGATGTCAAAAACGAACGCGGCTATTGTTTTAAACGTCTGGGCATCTGAATAATAGTTTTGACAGTTCGTTTAATTTAAAATAATAATATGCTTTTTATCGTCTAAAATCCGTTTAAAAACGATTTTAAATGGCAAAATTGTATATAATACCGCCCTGGCGGTAGAATTGGTTTGCGCATTTCCGTCTCATTTGCCGAGATTTGTCCTCATATCGCCGCGTAAGATGTTTACACATCAAAAATACATTTTTTCTAGAGATATCATTTTTTACTATTATCAAATAAATAGAAAACAAATATTACTTACATTGTGCACAGCTTTTCAGGGTAAAAGTGGCGTACCAGCATCTTTTTCACATGTGAAATAATGCACTAATTTCAAAATTAAAGCTTGCTCTTTCTCACTGAACCGGTGGGGCATCTCAAAACGATTTTTATTAACAATTATTAGCGTAAAACACAAACCAACTACCAACAAATCAATAAATGAATTAAATCTGTTATTTTCGTTATGATATTTTGACATTGACATTGACGCAAATCGATGTCAAAGATTCCAATTTGACTGACCAATTTAGTACATACGTTCATTGCATAAAGAAAGATGGAATGACATGACGTAACAGCGCAATAGACTTGAACGGACTTTATATTAAACGGAATAATATTCTCCGACGCGACGGAATCCGCTAAAAAGCATCTCATAACAAATCGAAGGCATGCATTTAGACCGTCAATACTGGATTCACTATGCAAACGAAAAGCAGTGCTTGAAAAAAGGCAGCCAAATGAAACGATACATAAAAAGAAAAGAGAGAACACGGAAACCAACTCCAATTAAATAATAAAGGCTTCCAATAGGAGAAATTGATAGTTTTATTTAGATCTGCAAACATCATTTTTGACATAATATTCAAAATATGTCAAAAACGGTTAGACTTACGTATATGATATTATATATAAAATATATTTAGAACTTTCTGAGGAATTAAAAAATGCCTTAATAAATAAGGAAGTTGATACTTGCCCACGAAAATACTAATAAATGTAATATTTTAAAAATCACATGTACCTCGAGATCCCGAAGGGCGACAATAGATGGCGAGGTCACTGGGACGTAGCGCGAACCCGTGTAGTAGATTCCAACCAACGTCCGAGCAGGACGTCTGCCGGGTCCGCTATTGTATATAAGGACATTTTCTCATAATTACATTTAATATTTCGTTGTAGCCAGTTCTGACTGTATCGTTCGGTATAATGTTTGTTAAGGTGATAACATTATGATATTTAGGATTTTAATTTTTGGGTCATGATAATTAGAATGGAAATATTCATTTGAGGTGATTTAAAATTGTCAGTATGTGCACAAAAGTGGGAATAACATTGATTTCATGAATCATTGTGTGATTATCGTGCAGTAATTACGATTAACAGATCTAGAATGTAAAATTTTGCTCTCCTTGACCTAATTTCATCATATTTTCTTAAAATCTGTTTGCGTCTGCATGCTACAATGTTTTAGAGGGTAGTAAACAATCAAATTCAAAATAGAGCAATTCAGAATCACTATGCACTCCAAGTACTAAACAAAAAGCAGACAGAAAAACTAAAGCACAAAAATAATTCACTGGCCTGAGAACAAAATGAGCTTGGTCAATTTCTTTCTAATTAGCTCCACTTTTGTTTTCTCTGTCCGTCTTTGCCAAACTGTAAAATCTTATATGTGGAAATGGCATTCTCTATTATTTTTGTATACGGGTTTTTCAAAAATGTGTGTTCAAATATGTGATCCGCATCGTCAAATACAAAATATTTTTTGTTCTATAACTTGCTTCGTTAGGTTGGTAACGAAGGTCTCAAAAACTGCTTTTCCTTTGGCATTTTCTTGTCCTTCAAGCTGACAACATACCTATACTTTTTCAACAAAATTTTAATCAAGTCCGCAGAGGGACGCAGCAGACCACCTCTAAAGTATTCAAATTATCAATACAAAACGCCGTCAAACTCTAAACACTAATAACATATTGATTTGAAATGACACGAATATCATCATCGAATAAGGCAATATACAGCGAAAAAACAATACACAAAAGGAAAAAGCTCCAATCGCGGCCGTCGGCTACAAAACGAAAACAGGTCAAAGCCAAAAGCCAAGTTCGGTTCTGATTGACACCTGCTGACACGAAAACAACAGCACAGTGTTAGTGCGCCTGACGAAACGAGAATTTCTTTGCTTACGTTGCTCGATTTTGACACGCGTAGAAACTCGTTTTTTCGCCTATAGGTTGCCACTTTTGAATAGCGTAACACGCGGGTATTGCTTATCCACTCCTATAAATCAATGATAGGTGTCCAAATCAATGAGCTTGTAGCGCTACAACACCTAACCGACTTCAGCACTCTGGTGCGGTCATGCAGTAGATTGTGTCAATATGCATACCGGATAATATGTTTTCGTATCTCGTTTTATAGCTAGCGAAACATTGGAGGAGCCCGGCAATTTTTACATACAATGAATATAAATTGTATCAACCTATAACCATAGAATTAATAAAAAATCGTTTTCATTAAATCAAATAAATTTAATTTGTGTTTGGGTAGCTAAAACACGTCTTATGGTTAGAAAGTAACGTTAATATCAGCACTAAACTTCTACTTTTACTAGGCTCAAATCTTTCAATATCTAATATTCGTATCTTCCAATTTGCTTCCAGCATATGTATTTTCTAAAGTCATCTGTTTTTTGATCCGTTGGTATAATTGGAAATATTTTAAAATATAGATTGAACACCTTGAAATTTGTAAAATTTTCTGACAACAGTCAAAAACTCATCATTGAAAACAATCCTATAATAGTTTAGAAATTCCATTTTTGTCAACTTAAGTTTATATCGTTGGGGTTTTCAGTAGAGTGCTAAATTTAACTTGCAACTCCATTTTCATGTCTGCCATCGGTATCGTCTGCCGCAACATTCTATCGGCCGGTCTGACAGTCGTGCACTAAAAAACCTTGAGAATGCATTTTGCTGCAATATCAACACGTGTCTCAAATTGTTGAAAAATTTTGTTTTGTGCTTAGAGCCAAAAATGTAAGTGGTTATTGTGAAAGTTAATTCAAGCTTTTTATTAGGTCTTCACACCCTGGTGCAAATGTTTGTATCCTGTATTCATTCTTAAGGTATTGTTAATAATGTATGTGTCTGATAATTTCTAATAAAGGCCATCACAGACACTTCGCATAACACCGTAACATAAGAGCATAAGGGTTTCGACCAATCACAGTCGATATATCGAACGAACGTATGACTAAAACAAGAGAGTTTAATTGGCCGCGCATAGCACAACTTCCGTAATTATTCATTCTTATGGATAATTCTTATGCGAAAATTATATAGCGTTTGATATATCGGCTGTGATTGGTCGAAAACCCTTCTGCTCTTATGCTGCGGTGTTATGCGAAGTGTCTGTGATGGCCTTTACTCCCTATCTCTTGGTAGTACTGAAAGCGCTCCTTAGGTATAATCTGTATCATTAAAGTTATGGGCAACAAGTTAAGACTAAGAGTACTGTAAATGTATTGAAATAGTCTTATTAGACGATAATTCCATCCAAGATTTGCCCATCTTGTCTGAAACAAACTTGTAAAATTATATTATAAAATTTTGTCCCAAATAGAACCGGAATCGGACTGTTTGTGTAGTGACTTTTTGGATTTAATTACTCTATTGTATTTAGGAAATATCGCTATTGTTTCAACGATGCGACATTGACCAAAACAATAGGTTTATTAATGGGAGTTGAAATTCCGCCGCTCCTGAAATATTGATATAGGCAGCAGCGCCTGGAATCTTGTTAATGGAGCATTCCAAAACTATATCATTCAGGTTTCCAGTGTTTTCCCATTTACAGATTAAATCACATTTATTTCAATTTTGGGTGAATGTTAATTTTTAACCATAAACATAATGAGTCCCTATGCCTTTAGTGTGCGTGTGTGTCAATCAGAACACCATATTTCCTTTTTCATTAAGTCACGCTTTCAATATGTGAGAAAATACTCTCGTTATATTGCATTTGAGAATGAAATGAGATGTTGCATTTTTACAAAGGTATTTTCTTGAATTACCAACCTTCTTATATTATTCAGTTTATGAACACTTGCATTCCCTTGTAATTTTAACGCGATGTTTTAGCCCAACCTAAATTATGGTGTGCCTCCCTATTTTGCTATTTTGTAAAGTTATTTTCATAATACCTCTCCGAAAACTATCATTTTCGAAGTCTCTCTAGAGCAATGAAAGTAAGTCTTTCCGGTGCGTCCGCACGGGAAAATAATTTTCCCGTTCCCTAATTTCAAGTGCTAAATTTGCAGTTATTTAGTTACAAAATAAGCCTAAAGTATAATAAATTGGGTTAAAATTAGACAGCGATGCAGTCAACAAAATAAATTTAATACATTTTAACGTCAATAGCCTAATATTTTGAGTAAAATTATTTTATTTATTCTGACCTTACTTGTCACAAATACTAACCCAAACTAGCTGCCTATTAAACGCAATAAAGCATACAAACACATTTCCATAGCAACGCTTGATAAATATTAGATACCTGTGTCGTGCTTGTCTTTCAAGTTTGACGTTTTTTTTACATTTTAATTCAAAATGTATTATTCAGAGCCCGATTTAGATAAAACTCCTATATTTTTATGTTTTGGTTTCAGAGAGGTATTATGAAAAACATCGTTCATTACCCGTCCAGAAACAGCATTTCCCGTGCTTGCACGACTTCCGGTGTTCGGCTACGCCTCACACCAGAAACTGTCGTTCGCGCACCGGAAAAGCCTAGTTTCCGGACCGGTAACGAAATATACTATTTCAGCCGTCTTTTGTTACCTTTTCATAAAAATTGTGGACACACCTATCAAAGTAAGAGCACGCCATACAAGTTAGGACGTAATAACTCGATCTCCGCTCACACTTCTTACAGTAAATGGCCTAGTTGTTCGTTATATCCATCAAAAATTATGTGCCTCAATAAACTAACTCATATTAAAACAGGCACATTTGTCAGATATTTATAGGTTACAACAGAATCCAAAATATTGACGTGTTTCTAAATTATTTTTGATGTAATAGTAGGATTAACTTCTTATATACATATTAACCCATTGCTCACAAACGTATTACACATTCTAGTGTGATACATGTTTTGCAATAGTTTGTGCATTGTTGTGAATGCGCATAACAATAATCTACAGCACATCTGGCTGTGTTTATGTTTAATTATATTGTAATAGAAATGCATAATTAATTTTCCTTGTAAATATTGTATGTATATTAAAAAGTAACATGTCGAACATACCAAAAATAATTTGATATTATCAGTTAGGTTGGCAAACTTTTTTACTATTTATTTAACGGCACATTATTAAATAGTTTAATACATATTTATTAAAACTACAATAATCCGTTCTTTAAAATATCACAGTTATACATGTTATTTTATGTACCAAAATAAAATTATTTTAATTGTTCTCGCTGTTTTATTTAGATATCCCCACGAACATTTCTCTTGCTGTTCATCATTTGAAAATTACCTTA
>JAEQML010052888.1:0-41392 GCA_016904865.1 Pissodes strobi
GAAGAACATATCGACGAAGAGTAAACAAACAACACCAACAAACAATGGTCAAATCACAATTAAAAAGTCAAAAGTCACATTTTAAAAGGTAACATAATTTTAAAAAGGACAATGCCCAACCACACTTTACGTGGAACGACAAAATGTGTTGCTATTGGCCTGTTTGTTTAGGATAACTCCTAGGTATTTACTCTGGTCTACTCCTTTTATTATTACAGATTCCAAGGGTAGGTCGTTACACTCGTTGTTACCGACTAACAGATATTCACACTTACTCATATTCATGGTTAGTCCAGCTTTTCCATATTCTTCCTGGAGTTTTCTAATCATGTAACTTAAATCGTCTTCGTCCTCCGCTAAAACAACTTGGTCGTCCGCCAAATATAGATTATATAGTGTCTCCCACTCTTAGTCCCATGTTCTTACATTTATCCGTCCACCCTTGTAGGGCTCTGTCTAAATAAATTTTAAAAAGAGTGGGTGATAAGCAGCATCCTTGCCTTAGGCCTTTGGTTGTGATAAAAGCTTCTGTTAGTGTGTTGCCAATTTTTATTTGAGCAGAATTATTTTTGTAGTACTCTCTGGTGGCGTTTATTAGAGTAAGTCTTATACTAAGTTGTTCCATAGCTTTCCAAAGTTGTATTACGGGGACGCTTTAGTAGGCTTTTTCAAGATCGATGAGACCAATGTGTGTTTCTCTGTTCCTTTGCGTCCGTTTTTCGAGGACTATTTTTAAGGTGAAGATGTTATCCGTTGTGGATCATCCCGCTCGAAACCCCGTCTGTTCTTCCGGCTGTTTATTTCGGATGTCTTCTTCTATTAAGTTTCTGAGGATCCGTGAATATATTCTGGCAATTGTTGAAATAATTGCTATCCCTCTGAAATTTTTTGGGTCGTCCTTAGGTCCTTTTTTGTAAATTGTTGTTATATAGGATGTTCTCCATTCCGTAGGGATATTTTCCCCGTTCAAGCATCTTTCATAGATACTTTTCAACATTTCTATGAGTTTCGGTGGACCATACCTGATAAGTCCAGGATAGATTCCTCCAGGTCCTGGGGATTTCCTTAACTTAGTGGTCCTAATAGCTTCTTCAACCTGGGTAATCTGTAAATGTATTCTATTCCCGCTTCCTTGATATTGATCCTCTTGCATGAAGTGCGGGCGCCTTTCCTCCAGGAGATGCCTGAAATATCGTACCCATTCGGTGTTTGATATACTGTTTAAGTTCGTTCCTGGTTTCGTTGTTGCTCGTATGGATTTTATTGTTTTGTATGCTTCAGAGCTTCTGGTTCCCCCAAGGTTTTGATCTATGAAATCGCATTTTTTAATCCACGACATATTCTTTTCTTGAGCACTTCCTGTTTTACTTTCCTGTTCGCTCTTTTGTATTCTTTTCTGGTGTCTGCGTCATCTTTCTGTATAAGTTTTTTTGTAAATTTCCTTTTTCTCCTTGATCTGTTGCTCTATTTCATCATCTCACCAATAAGTTCTCTTCTTCCGTATTTCTGTTCCTAGTACCTCCTGAGCCGCTTCTGTGATACATCTTTGTAGTTCGGTTCTGAACTGAAGCATCTTTACGAATGGTACGTATATTTTTGATGTTACAAGGCAGTGATCGTATCCACAATCGGCGCCCTTTTGACTCTTACGTCTTGGACTTTTATACCCGAATCGGCCTGTTAATGTTAAAACTATCGACTATCAAGAGTAAAGCAAGGTGAATCTTAGATCTTGATCTACGAGAATAAACTAAGTTAAATTTTAAGTTTCGACTTATTAATTAGAGTAAAGAAAATTATCTTAATTAGCAAAAGAAAAAAAGAATTTAATTAAAGCTTAATTCTTGAGCAAAGAAAATTACGGTTTGGCGTATTTTCGTCAAGGAGATAAATTTAACATTAATCTTTGGTTTATTAACCAGAGTGATGAATAATACGGTTAGGCGCTATTATTTAAAGATATAAAGGAGAGAAAAGGGTAGAAACAAATACTAATAATAAAGATAAGATAGCTCACATTCAGTTGGTGGCTTCTCGGCTGTTTTCCAGGTGGAAAGAGAAAAACCCATACACTTCCTCCGACGAAGAAGGACTCTAACGGTGTCCTGAACGAGTCACAATCCAGAGACCAGACTGGCGTGGCCTAATGACTGAGCTTTAAGGGCTAATAAATGAAAGTCAGTCGGTTAAAGTACCCCGACGGTGGAAGTACCCCTATGGTCTCAGTACCACTACGGTCGAACTCTGTAGATTATCAAAATATTTAAAGTTCTGCATGTAACCCATGACCATTTAAGCTCAGACAATAAAAAAATATATATATATATCGAGAGAAAACAGTGAGAAAAAAGAAATTACCTGTAAAGGGTTGCTATGCGAATAACTCGTTGTAACGCACAGGTAGGTCGTGGACGGACAAAGAGGCTTCTGTAAAGAATTAAGACGCAATTAAAATTCACCCACTGCGTCCCAAAATGGCGGCAATCGTAGTAGAGAGACAAAAAAAAACAAATTCACTCACCTACCTGAAGCAGCATCAAATCCCAGTTATAGGGCGAGTTCCAGGCACTAACGAACAAAACTAACCATCGTAAGCAAAATAAGGCCTGAGTCTCTAGAAATTGGTCGGTTGGAACAATCCCATGAGGTAAAGCAAAAAAAAAACTTCCAACACGACCACTGCTTTAAACGGCAAGTCAACGTAAAGCGATTTTCTTCAAAACTCTCCGGAAGCAGATGCTTCCATTCCAATATTCCCACTACAACTACGCCTGGCCAATAAGAGTATAGTCACTCGTCACATGGCATGAGCTGTCATACCCAATAATTAATCGAAAGCGATTTCGAAAGGAAAACGCAGAACTTTGATGTACCAAAGCCCATCTTAAATAATTGCTCGACCTAGCTAAAAGGAAATAACCAGTCGACCCGCCATTCATTAGGGAAACATACAAAGGTAAATCGCAATTTCCGCGACGTCAACACACAAAAAGAAAGTCCCCAAACGGCACGCACGTTCAGGAGCTGGTACCACAAGTCGCTACCGAAAACTACTCTAAAGATAACCCAGACGATCCTAGTTTTGGATTTCCGATAGAGGGCAACTGCAATTCACTTCCAGCACTGCATTCACCGGTCGGTAGAGGTCATTACAATTTCGTCATCCGGATCGACACTTTGATTTCTACTCATTACGGCGAGTGATAGTAAATAGTAAAATGAGCTGCACCAGGTTGTCAAGAATAAACCCCATAATAAATATCCTTACGTGACTATAACGAACAACCATCCATTTTGCCGTGGTCCGCCATTTATTCCAGAAAAACTTACTTAAACCTTCAAACTTAACTTGATGCAAAAGGAAAGCCGCATGTTACAAAGGATACTGAAATAAATTTTAAGGAAATATGATCTTAAACCCATTGCAATTTCCTTTGTCTGTAATCTGTAAAATATCTTTCATCTACCTATATAAATTATAAATCTTCATCTAAACTAAAACTATTCACGGTCAGGAACGATATAAAATATTAAAGAGAACTAATAAAACACAAAACTTTCACAATTAAATTTTCCGTACTTAAATATCATCAATTTTGGACGACGATAATATTTCGTTTTGGCTGTCATAATGACACATGATTATGACATCAGAGGATCGATAGGAGATATATGGGAGTTAGTAAAAATGGAGCATTACACGATAGAACAACGCGTCCTGATGGTTCAACATTATCATCAAAATGGTGAAAGTTTGATTGCGACGATTCGTAAGGTGCGTCCAATGTTCGGTCGAGATAATGTTCTTAATTCATCTACTGTGAAAAGAATAATCGAAAAAATGGAAAGAACTGGTTCGGTTAGTGATGTGAAACACACGACACGAACTCTTAGAGTTCGTTCAGAACAAAATATCACGGCAGTTCGCGAAAGTGTGGCCGAGAATCCAAGGACGTCGATTCGTCATTGTGCCCAAGAATTGTACATTACAACGGCTACTCTTCAGCGTATTCTCACTAAGGATTTGATTCTCCATGCCTACAAAATCCAATCGACCCAACAACTTCTGCCAACAGACCATGCACAGCGAGAGAGTTCACCAATTGGATCATTGAACAACAAGAAGTGCATGCCGATTTTGCGCACTTCAGTGATGAGGCACATTTTCACCTTGATGGCTTCGTTAACAGGCAAAACTGCCGCATTTGGAGCGCAGAAAACCCACGAATGATTTATGAAAAGCCAATGCATCCAAAACCTATAACTGTTTGGTATTAATTGTGGTCTGTATGAATCATTGATCTATTTTTCTTTGAAGACAAAGCAGGTAATGCAGTAACGACGAATGGCGAACGGTATCGTAATATGATAACCCGGTTTTTTGTGCCTCAGTTGGAAGATATTGCTGTCGACGACAAGTGGTTTCAGCGGCACATGTCATACCGCCCATGAAATATTGACGGTCTTGCACCAATCCTTTTCTGATCGCGTCATCTCCCGGTTTGGTGACCAGAATTGGTCGTCACGCTCTTGCGATTTGACGCCTTTGAAATTTTGGCTGTGGGATTATTTCAGTTAATTGGTTATTCATCATGACATTTTGCTTTAACTAATTAAAGCGAGAATTAATTATGTAGTTTAGAAGGCTTCTACATTACAGCCATTGCGTAGAATATACTGTCACGAGTCGTTTCGGGGGTAGCGTGATTTTTTAAAAGAATAACTCCTCAGAGAAGAGCCGCGTCGCGATTAGTACAATGACGGGGTCTCAATGCTTCCTTTAATGTACCACTGGATGTTCTACTCGCGAGGACACGCCTTGTTTAGCGTGCCGGGGGGTAACTGAGTTAGACCGGGACTGCGTTACGTGGGGTAAGAAGAGATGATAAAGTAAGCACGTTTAGTTTATAACAATAACAATGTATTAACGATAAAACTTTAACAATAATTATTGGTTAGAAAAAATGAGATTCTATTATACCCGATTACTACGGTGCGCATGTTTTCTCGATTTGAGGTACTGTTTATAGGTCTTTGTTTACTGTCTTATAATTTATAGTTTTTCTTAAGGGTTGGGTTTTATTTAAGAGCACTAAGAGATTTCACTAAACTTTTTAACTGACTATTTAGACACTTGTCTTTCTCAACACTCTGACAAACTTCTTGTCAGGACTTTACTATGGAGGTTGTGCAACCCCTGGTCCTAGCAGTCGTCAAATGACTAACCGGTACCAGGTTTGGAAGGAAAGGACTAGAACCTGAAGCAGTCGTATGGCTAACTTTAGGAGCGGATAGAACCCAGAAGGCAGTCGTCAAGTGGCTAACCTTGGGAGCTGGAGGTGAGACCAAAGTCTGCCGAACTGAGGGTTCGGTAGCGTATTTATATAAAACAAAGTGATGATCATTGCATGCATAAGGTTCAAAGTCGCTCCCGTTGATTGCTCGCGTTGTTTATAGTTTGCCTTTAATGTTTATATAACAATCTCCAAGTTCAAGTTCAAACTTGCGACAGGGTGATATTTGTTTAGTAGCTTATGCATTTTAGTAGATTAAACATTGGCGTAACTAGGCAAATATTGTAGGGGGGGGCATGGGCCTGATGGTAATGAAGAGGGTGCCCGCTGCAGGCGCTGCCGGAGGCAGGAAATTTTTTCAGGTGCCATGCCCAAAACACATTTTGTGACTTCAAAAAAATTGTGTTTTACTCCTAGACAATAACAAAAAAAGATAGGCAAGCCTACTTAAAACTAAAAATACAAATAAGTAACTTACCTTTAAATTGAGCTTTATAATAAATACTCTTGAAGGTCAGACCCATTCTTCGTTCTTTAGAATTCCTTACAAAAACTCACATATTTTACTAAAAGTTATTTATTTTTATTGTAGAAAAAAGTAATGCTGATATTATAAAAATTAAATATGGACGAAAAACAAACATAACAACTTAAAACAAAACAGTAGAAACATCTAGGTGTAGAAAATGTAAAGGCGCTCATACCAATTTTAATCTTCTATTTTTCTTTACGAAATTGTCAAGGACTGACTGACTGCGGTGTTACGTTTTCTTTGACGAGTTCGTTCTCTATGTTTAAGAGCGATAAATTTGTGAAGCGGTCCTGTAACATAGTAGCTCTTAACCATGTTTTGATTCATCGCATTGCGGAGAAACTTCTTTCGCAGTTAGCCGAACTGACAGGTAAGCCAATGGCAACTTGTAACAACTTGTAGAGATTTGGAGTTACATCTGGTTTTACGCACAATTTAAGGTTGTCCAGGTTAGCATCTATGCCTTTATTTTTTTAAATGTTGCCCATAACTAAGGTTTCTGCTTGTAGCAAAGTGGTATCGATTTCCAGTACTGTTTTATAGTTGTCTATAAATTCTTTTGCACCAGAAGAATGGAGTTTAACAAATGAATCAACTGATTCTGCTAAAGGGAGATTTTCAAATCTTTTTTTGAAGTTACCAATAATATTGTCCATTATTTGGTAATAAATATTTATTTTCCAATAATCGGAAGTATTTATATCTGACGACAAATCCAGAAAAGTACTTTTACCAAGAGTTGAGTCTGTGTAATAATTGTTCAATCTATCTGGTTGTTTTCTTTTTTTTGAAACTCGTACAGGTTCAAGCAAAATGTCATGTTCATATGCAAATTTCTGTATCTCCCCCCACAGCAAATCGAACTGATTTCTTTTCTCTTCAAAGCTAGTAATAGTACCTGTAATTATTTCACTGGCCCGACCAAGAATTTACTTAGGACATTCGAGATTAACAATACAGAGTGAAATATGAACAAGCTGACGACAAATTCTGGTTTCTGAATGCAACTCAGTAGACCAAGTGCTTCAACGGAATTCTTATCTTGAGCCTGATTAACCTCTTCTTCCAGAACTTGTTCAATAAGATCATAATTCGTTATTACAGCTTTGCAGTTTTCGTAACGGCAACTCAATCTCGTGGTACTCAAGCTGCTCATTTCTTGAAAATTCTTAATACCTAGAGTGTCACGTACTCTAATAAGACTAGCGTGGTTTCCTGGTTGAGAAAAGTGCACATAGAGTGCTTGAAGAGTACTAAAAAAAGCAGTTGCAGCAGAGACTGCTGCACAAGAATCAGTTACTACCAAATTGACCTTGTGCGCTAGACAATGAATGTATACTGCTTGTGGATGGGTTTCTCTTATTATTGTTTGAACACCTCGATTCCGTCCTGACATTACGCTGGCTCCGTCATATGATTGTGCGATTATTGACATATTAGATAATTCGCATTTATGTAAAAACTCTAGAATAAGTTTTGATAATCCCTCAGCATCTCTTGAGGCGGAGCAATCCAAGAATCCAAGAAAACGCTCTTCAACTTCTAAATTCTTAACATATCTAATTGTAACAGATAACTGCTCCTCTTTGTAACACCTTGCTTCGTCGACCATTAATGAAAAAAATCCACAGTTGCGTACTTCATTAACTATTTCGTTTAAAGTAAGTTTTGATATGATATCAATGAGCTCGTTTTGGACTTTTGGGCTGCAATAGCTTGTATGCTGTTCCAAGTGGCTTAAAAAGTTTGCATCGTATTTTATTTATTTATTTATTTATTTATTTATTTATTTATTTATTTATTTTAAATATACGGCACTGCCATTTACATTTTGCAAAGACTTCGCTGATTTCCAAAAAATTGCCTCGGTTTTTGGATAAAGAATTTTCACGATCTCACTCACATCTCCTCCTCATGCTGAATCATAATTTTTTCGTGGACACTGCCAGCTTCCAAGGAATGTTTGTAAGAAATGAACTTTTCCGTGCACTGAATATGAAGTAGTGAATCATTATGTTTTTTAAGTACTTCGTTAAGCTATTTCCATTTGGAGAAGCCAGTAGTGATAAACTTTTCATTTTGATCGCGTGTAACTCTCGTCGAAAATTGTCTACACACGAAACAGAGAGCTTTATCTTCTATCACGCTATACTCAAGCCAATCGAACATGTAGTATTTGGCTGAAAATGAGCGCTGTCAGTCTCCACCTTGACGTTTTGGAAAATTTATTCGAGGCTGACTTGGATCTGTTTGTAGCGTACCCAAATCCACATACCTTTTTGTAGTAGTACTACTTGTATCTTCCTTTTCCTTTTTATGAACCTCATCACCATCCCATAAAATACCCTCAGACGTAGACGGCGCCTGATCGGCATAATTGCTTTCTATTACAGTGTCTGTTGTACTCGCCCCAACATCATTATTGACTGTTGTACTGGAGCCATTACTTGTTTTCGTCTTGAAAAACGATCGTATATCTTTAAACTTTTTCATTGTGAAATCTAAAAATAAGAAACAGAGAACTTAATGATTAGCGTTTAGTAATGACTATTTAGAATGGTCTCAAATCATTTCAAGTTATAATTTTATCAATAATTAAATTAAGAACAACAAATAAACTTGTTAATATTGGTTGAGCAAAATCAAGTCAAAAACTTAGCCTATTTCCCATTTTTGAACTACCTACCTACTAACCATAAAATAAATTTATAGGTAGGTATGTAGGTAATATAGTCGCGTATATATTATGAACATGGGAGTTTTATACCAGCCATTGGCAATGTTACTTTTTCTCAGAGTATGCAAGAAAGTAGTTTTTTGTAGTATCGTAAATACGCTACTATATAAAATTATTTATTATTACTAATAATTAGTGACGTGCGGTCCATGGAAGCGTTGAAATTACCGCTTCCCTTGCTTTGTTTCCATTATTAAAATCATTTTAATTTTCACCATTTTTCAGAAAATGGCCAGTCTTAACGGAGAGTTAATAAAAAATAAGCAGTCAGTTTAACGAAAGCGTATCCACGCCACCATCACAAACCTACGGCAACCCTGGATTTCCCTACGTTAACCTGGTTGCATACATTTGAAAGAGTTTGATTTTAAGTTTGTGTTTCGGGGCGTCTGGGGATTTTCGATACTTTGCACATTCGATATTTTGTGGCTTTCCTGTTATTCTTATAACCTCAATAATTAATAATAATTATTAAAATATACTCTTCCCCCAATGAATATTTCACCGCACGCCATTGCAAATAACGTGGAAAAATGCCAATACAGACTACAAAGCAGATTTAATCTAAATTCTATGTAATTTATTCTCGATATATGATATACCATTTAATTTACCTACCTTATCAGTCAGTATTTATGTAACTAAACTTAAACTATAAATTCTTTACGTAACGTAACGTACCGAACTCGAACCACCGCTACCGACTCAGCAAAGAACATGCTCGGTTAAGATTTGCGATGTGGCCATATTTCCGATTTCGATAGGCGCTAGGCGCATATCAAAAAATGCAACCCCGTAAATCGCTAAGCGCCACATTTGAAACGAAATTATGTTTTTAGGAATGTTAGTATGATGCTAGAATAATAAAACAAATAATTAGGTTAGGTTCACGATTCCTTCTACCAGAAAACTAGTTATTATATATGTATATATTTTTTTTCCAATAAATTTACAGATGTACTTAAACATTATTTTCCAGAAAACTAAATTCATTAATTTTGTCGTGTCGTTCGCGGTTCGCGTTTGGGTTGTCTGTGTATATTTGTTTCTCGTGGATACTGGGGGGTCCAGAGTGTCCTCTGGAGGGGGGGGCGCCCCTCCCCCTTGGCCCCCCTAGTTACGCCACTGAGATTAAAATACTATAACTAAAACTTAATAAATACCTATTATTTTGCATTTTTTTTCTAAAAAGTATATGTTCTTATCTCATAATACATATGCAATTGGTATAACAAGCAACTTAATTTGATTAACCAGTACGGGATATAATTTTTCATAATTATGACTATACCATTATATATTTTTAAAACGGTGCGATATAACAATTTAGTTTGCAAAAATTCATACATTTGACATAATATGTTCGAGGAAACGGGATCAGTTCCTTATTAGAAAATATAGTTATTAAATTTCAATTATATCACAGTCATCTAAAAGTAGAAGGTTTATCTCTTCGTTATTTCTAAAAGAAATAATGTTTAAATATCTATAAAAGATTTTTAATATTAAAATTTTCTTTAACAAGTACTTCTAGTAACTTTATATCATCGTTAAGTTTATTAATCTCGAATATCTGTAAGAACTGAGAGTTTATGGAGATAGTAGTGTTATCAAATTTAATTTTATTAAAATGATAATAAGGATAGAGTTTTACCGTTTTCGTAGAACTTGAATATTTGCTATAATTTCCTTCAAATCATCTTCACCAAGATTTCAAATCAACTTCTTTTATTTCTTTAACGTGCTAAATGTATATTTCTCATGAAGTCAATGTAGAGAATTTTCTAGTTGGATTATATTAGATTATTAGGTGTTTTCAAACTAATAAAATATACGTTAGCTAAACAAGTTTGTTTATTCTTGTTTATAGAGGTTGTAACTAATTAGTCTGCCACTTTGTAATGAATATCTAGCTCATTCGCTAATTTGTAAAGATAGAGCAAAAGTTAATTTATTTAGTTTATTTGAGGGTGTGAGTTAAGTTATTTCCTCTGTTGATTAATTTTTTATAAAGGCGCCACTTGCGATAAATCAAAGAAATCAACTTAAAAACAAATTATATATTAACTATATGATTAAATTACAAGTTATGGTACCGTGTGCACTGCAGTTATCAATATAATTGAGATCAATATAATTAAAATTAGATTACAAATGCAATCAAATACAATTGATTACTGAAAATTATTTTACAAATGTTACTTGAAATACGGTTTATAAATAAGTTTGTTATATGATGAAAATGAAATTAACTTTATTGTTAAAGATTAACAAATTTAATTGGTCTTCACAAATTATTTGATTTTACCACTTCGTACCTATTTTGTCCAACTATCCTATAACCATAAAAATAGGACACCTAGAAGGCTGATAGAGTGAGAAGTCCCTCACGGAGAAAGGGAGAAAACAATAGGGGTTGGGTGATAATACGCTTGCGCGGGCATGTAAATAAGGACCTTATATTTACTTGCTTACATGCAGTTTATATAACAACACCGTTGCCAAACTAGGAGAAATTTACCGTTTTATGTGTATTTTAATTAGATGACTACTGAAAAACGTGGGAAATAAACCCCGAAACGGAATTTTTTAAAATCTGTTTCATATTATAAATTTACTCTAATATTTTCAAAGTATATGTTGCTAAGATTTTTGATTATATTAATAATTTTTGGGTTACGTTAAAACCTAGTAGTTTACATATCTTATACTTGGCAACGTTGCGAGATTGCAAGGACGTGGACCCGATCGGACGCCATCATGAATTCTTGTTTTCTTTGCTTTTCGACTTTCGATGTTCAGTTTTGTAAAGAGTTCTTGTGTTTTTTATTATTGCCGTGTGTTTGATAGTACTATAATTGGTTTTCGGTGTTATTTGAGAAAAAATCCTTCAACTTAATACTCAACATGCCCTTATACAGACAGGCACGCGCAAAAGCTACGAAACTCAGCGTTTCTGTCTTACACATGGATATTTTGTCTCTCTTCCTTCGTGAGTAGATCTGCTTATACACTCTTATATATTAGCCTTCTAGAAGTCCTATTTCTATGCCTATAACCATGCAACCGTATTGGGACCTTTACTAGAAAATAAATCTGCTTCTGCCTATTCCCAAGTTTAGCTAACTTGAGGTGATCTAGGTCTTCAAAAAGGTTGTCTCAGCGTATAGTTCTCCCTCTACAGGCCTGGCACAGCGACGTGGATAATAGAGGTTTCCTTCATCCAGCAGTATTTACATGTAAAAAAATAATAAACGCCTTAGACCAGTGTATACTGCTAATAAAAATTATACAGAAGAGTATCCTGTGGACCTCAGTTTGACATAGGAAGTTGAAAACTTGTAAATTTACTGGTTACAGTAGATATAATCAGAACTTAAATTATAATTTAAATTTCAGTAAAAATTGTAAATAACTATGATTAAATAACACTTCAAATGATTACTGTTATTCAAGATGTTTCCCTTCTTAACTTTTAGATATGAAATTCAAAAGAAATCATGATTGAAATTAGAAATTTAAAAGATAATTATGAAACTTGTCCAAACAGTGGCTCTCGGCAACTTCAAATAGAAAATAACTAGATTTTTATAAAAAATAGAAAAAACGAGGTATAACCTCTCTTAAAACAAGTCTAATGACTTCAGATAAGTAATTTCTTTACTTAATCTATAAACATGGCCCTTGGCACATAAACAATAATTTGACGTAACTTACGTCTCAATTAATTAAAAATAGAGATAAGATAATCACTATCTCGCTTTGAGATAGGAACTTAAGTAAAAGATGAAGAAAAATAAACCAGGTAAATTTACACACATGTGCAAATCAATGCCGGTACATCATTGATCAAACGTGACACGATAAGTGATAATAATTATAGTTTGATGTTACAAATAAACTGAAAGATTAATCAAATAAGCCTGAAAAACTATGATCAACAATACTACTAAAGAAAATTCAGCGAAATTCTACTCAAATTCAATTAACTACCTTTTACAGGTACATATAAAATTCGCTTTGAGAATCTCCCAGGTAACACTGTTCAATTTAAATGAAAATATGTAAAATCATATGTATGACCACTAAGCGATGAAATAATTACGTTCTCTATATATTTGGATTAGACCATTATCAAATCACACGAATTTGACCAATAAAACACGCAATTATCCACCAAAAAATCGGTGTTCAAACCTAAAGTTCACCATAAAAAGTTAAGATTGCTGAAATCCTCAAACACTCGAAAGTGCAATATAAAAATGCTAAATTCTCACTTTAGCCAAATATAAGTCAGTGAATTGAAAACAATTATTACTAATGTATTTAAAACATAAAAAGATTATTGAAAAATATGCGGGATGAATAAAATATTTTGAGATCAGAAACTAATACCACTTACCGTGCCAACGTCTGCCCACATGATGATATGACCTTCCTTTCAAAATTTGTACGTTCTACCTATTTTAATTTTCAATGCTTAGATTGGTCAATTTAAAACACGTGACAACCGTTGTAGGAAACCCGGCGTCAAACTAAGGAAACATTCAACATACGCTAAATGTAGCAATCTATTGTAGATTACAGGCATTGAACAACACTCTACGTTCTTCTATTACCTACCAACTACACTAGATAAGTCCGTTTCCTAACAGATGGCATTCCCACAATCAAGCGATCTGCACCGACACGAATCCATAAACTGTTCTCCTTAAATTTAGTTTTGCGAAATATATCCATTCATAGGTAGGTGTCACTGCCGATCATTATACCGAGCATTGAAAACAATTGATAAATAGGTAGAATTAATGGAGCGGAATAAACTGATATTTGATAACATATATTCCGTTACAAGGTTATGTTGATGATAAAAGTATGTTCTATGATAATAATTTACAAGTGATGCTAAACATTAATTTTCATGAATATGTGAAACATTCCACAGTTCTACAAATTTTAACTTTTTTTGTATTTAACACACAAACTATTTTTCTGGATTCAAGTAGACCCAAGTAGTCCTAAATTTTTCGATAAAGTTATTAGTTGTCTCGAGAAGAGATCAAACGGTTTTGTTTTATTAAGAAATCTTAGTTATAAGCTTATACAACGAGCATAGAAAAATACGGTTACTTAAATATATCGCTCAACAAAATATATCGAAATGTTGTTTCTAACCTGAATTTATTCAGAGGTCTTGCGTTTCTTAATCTGTTGAAAGTGATTTCGGGAGCATCTCTTGTAATAGTCCTGCAGTGGTCTGTTAACATCCCAGAACTCAAATTTTCCTGATATCTCTTCTCCATATTTAAAATATCTTACTGTGCCACAATTTGACGCTCCCCTATGAGCCCCGCCTCGATTTGAGCTTCCCCAGAATATTTCTTAGCTGAAAGAAATTTAGAAACAGATTCCCTGTGATAACCAAAGGCCGCTTCCGGGTCTAATATAAATTCCTCAAGGTCCCCAGTATATTCGCTAGAAGTCAGCGGGGGACTCTGGGTTAATGCTATGTTCCTCTGATCTGTCCCGATTCAGTTCAAGCACCAACAGCTCATCCACACTCGGGGGCATTTGGTGCGCGGTAGCCGCTGACTGAGTAATTTTAACTTCTACGTCTGAAAATATTGTAACAATATTTATGTCTTTACAATATATGTATCACGGGATGCCAAGTCATTATCGAGTCGTCTTTTCGCTATTTAAAAGAGTTCTCAGACAACGCCGAACCCGTAAACTGATCTCACTGTTAGTCCGGAGAGAACGAAGGTAGGCCCACTAAAGCCTTCCCCGTTATCAAAGAGAAATTTTAGATAGCAGGTACCACAGAACGTCAGTCAGCAGCAGGTTGAATTAAATACAACACAAGGTTAGTCGGCAATAAATTTGTCTTGAACAAGAAATTTAGAACACCCTATAGATGTATAGGAGTTCCGACTGATTCTAAAAGTCACCCTGTATATGGAGACTTCAAAATTAACTCAAAAGTTCAAATTAAATTAAAACAAAATTTCTCACTTAGGAGGCCGAAACGTTATTAATCAAATATTTGGAAGAACAACGGTAGTGGAGAAAGATTCCCAGGGGATCTACTTGGAGGGTATGCTTTTAAATTTATTTGAAATTTGATTAGCTTTTGAGGTATTCGTCTCTTTGTATGTCAATGTACAAAATTTCAATTTTGACTTGAATCCATATAAGACGTCTTTACAAAGTGGGAACTTAGTAAGGTTCCTTAAATTTTATTTATAATTTTTTGAAACACTGCCGGAGCATTTGTTATTCCAAAAGGCACTTTTAAAAATTCATAGAGTCCTTCTTGGGTAATAAAAGCAGTTTTAGGTATTGAATCTTCTGCCATTTTAATCTGATAGTAACCGGATGCTAGATCAAGACTACAGAAATATTTGTAACCAGATAAGCGGTCAATTTGATCTTCAATCAAGTTCAGGGGACTTTTATTGGGGACCTTTAGCTTATTAAGCGATCTATAATCGATGCTTAGTCTTTTTTCGCTGCTCTCTTTAGATATTAGCAAAACCAGACTAGCGTAAGGCGAATCCGACTCTCTGATAATTTTTTTTTAGTTCGGCTAGAATATTCCTAATTATGAACCTGTAAAGACTCAAACAAAGGGTGCTGCATAAGCCCCCTTGAGTTAACAGTTGAGTCTGGTTCTTTATCCGAGTCGTCAATAATAGACAGGAGATTACTTGACTTTATATATTGATTATATCAGGAACAATGTTACAGTATTGATATCTATGATATTAATAATCAATGATTTGGACTCGAGACTTACCTGGAACCGACATCTGGACAATATCACCAAAAAAGCGGTGGCATCACTCATGATTACCAGACGCTTACACGGGAAACACTGGGGATTAAGACCAGACATGATGTATTGGACATACAAAATGGTGGTAAAACCTATCCTAACATACGGTTCTCTGGTGTGGTGGCCCAAGACACAACAGAGAAGCGCGATTTTACAACTGAGCAAGGTACAAAGACTCGCCTGTCTAGGAATGATGGGGGCAATGCAGACCACTCCAACTGCGGCCAAGGAGACCCTCCCGCCTCTACACTTTGTGGTAAAGGGGGAGGCCAGGCTGGGGGCACATAGACTGCAGCAAACAAACACCGGTACTAGAAGGACGCGACACATGGCAACCGCTGATCTTGTGGGGAGAGATATTTTAAGCATGAAAACGGACCATATGCAAAAGCGATACTGTCTTAATAGATCATTCGAGGTGAAATTTTCAAGCAGAACCGAATGGGAAAATGGACTAACAGCTATCAGAAGGCAGGACCAAACCTGGTTCACAGACGGGTCAAATACTGCAACTGGTACTGGATCAGGAGTCTATTCTGCTAGTCAAAGTCAGAGCAAATACTATGCACTGGGTATGTATGCTTCTGTTTTCCAAGCAGAGGTATACGCCATACTTCAGTGCGCCATAGAGAATAATAGGAGGGCCACAAACAGTCAGCGGATCCTAATATTGTCGGACAGTCAGGCGGCACTAAGAGCTCTACTGAGCCAGGAAGTGTCATCAAGACTGGTGTGGAAGAACTACAAACCCTGGCAGACCGGAATACGGTAAGACTAATCTGGTTGCCAGGACACAGAGGGATCGAAGGCAATGAGAAAGCTGATGAACTCGCCAGGAGAGGATCAGAAACAAAACTAATCGGCCCAGAACCGGCTCTGGGAATACCAAAAAGTATGATCCGGAGCCACATCAATGACTGGGTTCGAGAAGAACATCGACGTTACTGGGCTGAAACCCCCAGGCAAAACCATGGAAATGAATTTATTGGCCTGCCATGCAAAAAAAGAACCGGAAAACTGCTACTCATGAGCAGAGATCGGTTACGAATCATAACCGGTCTTTTGACCGGCCATGCACCCCTAAAGGTACACCTGAACAGGATGGGTCTGTATATCGGAGACCTTAACTGCAGACTATGCAATAAGGCATCGGAAACAGCCAGGCACATCCTGATCAACTGCGAGGCACTGGACTGCAGGAGACTTAGCATCTTTCGACAACCAAATATAGACCCAGAGATACTAATCAAACACCCAGTAAAAGACCTGTATGCTCTCGTACAGGACACAAAAATACTGGAGTGGCTATCATAAACCGCACAGGCTCAGCACAATAAGCCTGTACAGGCTGCAGTGCTATATGGGGACGTATGTCGGACAGGCCTAGGGGAAAAAAATAATAATAATCAATGATGATATGCAGTTACGTTACATTACCAAATATGAACTCTAATCAGGTCAGCGTGTAATGCTATGGTGTGCAATAGTATGCAGATTATAAACCGTTTTATAATAATATTTAATAGTTACAAGATCCTGTCGATATACAAGGTATATACTTATACCGTTACACCTCCTTACTTTTTCAAGAAAAAAATAATATTGCTCACATATCTCGGGTGCCGCACCAAAACACACCCTAAAGCTGCTGGATTCCATTCAGAAGAGAGCTGTGCGTCTCATCGGCGACCCGGAGTTGACCCGGAATCTGGATAGTCTGGAACACCGCAGACATGTGGCCGAGATGTCTCTGTTTTACAGATACTTTCACGGCAGATGTTCCCAGGATTTGACCCGCATCATCCCACCTCTGGCAACTCCTGTAAGACAGTCACGACAGACGGCAGGAGCGCACCAGTTCGTCGTACAACTAGAAACACCTAGAACATCGCTTTACAAGAACTCCTTTGTCTGGCGCACTGCATCACTGTGGAACTCACTTGCAGGACATCTGTTTCCCACTAATTACAACCTACAACTATTCAAGAACCGTGCCAATCAATATCTTCGCACACACACCGCTCGTCGAGCGCCATAGGATCTCCCTTTAGTGCGTGTGCCACTGCCTTAAAAAAACTACCAGTATTAATTAAAATTAAAAGAAAAAAAAGTTATGGTAATAAATCCATTTAGCTTTAATAACAGCAGTAAGTACTTTGATGTTCTTTTATTTTTCAGTAGTTGTGATTAATAATGTGCCTTATTAAGAAATAAAATGCTTTCTATATATTTCTTTTGTTACTTAATAAAGTTATCAACCATTTTATAAAATGAACTATACGTAAAGTCCTTAAGCAGTTTTGTTTTATACTTAATTCGTTGTATTATATGTAACAATCACTACTTGTATAATATCTTATTAGTTTATAACATTTAATGGGTTTTTTTTCTTTTGAAGTCTAAGTAATTATGATCGTTTAATTATTATGTAAAAATATATCATTGTTCAGGTCGTATATTTTCTTAGTTTGAAAGAACTTATTTAAACCTACCTTCTCTCTTTTTCTTATATTTATTTATTGTCATATATTTTGTTTGTTTATACTCCGATACACTCGTTTTATCCTCATCTTATTATTACATAATACGAATTACTGCCTTTGGCGTACGTCATATCTTTATTTTATTGTCAAACTCTGATCACCGGCCTTTAGCCTAGACTGGTATGTCTCTAAAGAATATACTGCCATTAGCGAACATTGTTTGCAATTCTCATATAAGAGACTCCTCTATTTGTATTGTGGACCGGTCCTTTTGGAGTCTTTTATTTATACACGTGTTTACCATTTATATTAATTTCATATTTTTCCTTATTTTCCCAGATCTTTGACGATGTACCTAAGTCTTACGTCGATCAGTATTTCTGGTTAGTGATCACTTTATAATATTTATTTACATTACTGAGATATTTGCAGAGTTTGTCCTTCTCCCTATCTCTGGTTTCTCATTTCAATCAAATCTCTCAACATTTCATCTCGCGCCAATGCTGATCGAGAATTTGACTTGAATATATTGTCGAATTTAGGGTAAAATAATTAATAAATCGTGTTTCGAGCATGTTACTGTCACATCGGTAAACAAAAAGAATTAAAAGAAATCTTCTTTGTTTGTGAGGTTGTCTGGTTAGAAAGTTTACTCGCTTCTATTTATAACGTAAAACCAAATTTTATTCTTATATACGGGCCAATGCGAGAAGAAGAACCGATATGGGATCCGAATACAAGAATCAAGTCTTTGCCCAACAAGCAAATAGAGTTCCCAGTCCTTTTTAAAATGCCACTGCCCCTAAAGTCTAGTACCTAGACCCACCCTGCCACTTAAAATGTTACTCTATAAGGAATAGTCACTTTGAAGTATATTTCGAGAGTGACCGGTTAGTGCCTACCTACCATAAAAGTGGAAAATAAACACCCCGATTGCAAGTGGCAAACATATAATTTAAAGAAGTGGCTGGAACTACCCGAATCTTCGAATATGACACTATAAAAGACCAAAAACTTTATAGTAACTTTTTGAAGTAGCGGTCACTAACAAGTGCTACCATAATGCCTCCATTAAGTTGTTGTTACTTTATAGTAACAATTTGAGTTATATAGTAGTCGCGGCCACGACATCTAGTTACTTCTAATTTATAGCAGCATTGAAAGTAGCAAAATGGTTACTGCTCCCTTCCTAGGTCACTATAAAATTATTGTTTCTATAAAGTCGCCTCTGGGTAGTTACAATTGTCACTTTATCAATCCGAAGATTTTAAAGTTCCAAACGGGTAGGATTGGCGTAATATGGAACTATAAAATATTTTTCGGATTAAACGGCGGCCATATTTTTTTTATGACTTTTCAGACGAACAGCCAAATGGATCAAACATTTTGCGTTTTCAAGCTAAATATACCTAGACTAAAGCTTTTTTCCATAGTTATTTTGTTACTTTTGACGGTGGACTAATATTTTAAAATTTCACGCCAGTTTCAAGCAAATTATTTTTTTTTATGATTACTACATGAGTTTCTATTGCAAATAATATAATAATTTGAAATGTTTTGAGAGGCGCTCGAAAATTTTGTCATCTAAACCCACTATTTAATTCAGTAAAATCGATTGCGTTTTGGAATTTACCTACAAAAGGCGTTAAAATCGCATGGTAAATAACAAAAAAATAATAGTGGCTTCCATAATTATTTTCCATCATGACATCTATTTTTATGAAGTGTGAAATTGCATGAAGAGGTCGCTGCGAATAAAGTTTAACAGTTTTACGAAAGTTCCACATGTCGGTGGAAAACACTTGGCTGCCACGAACCGCGACTAGTCAGCTTCGTAACCGATAAGTCGCACCAGTAGGCTACTTTATAGTAACACCTCATAGTAACTCTTTAAGTGGCAAAAACTACCCAAGACACTACCCGGCTACTTAAAATCAAATCATTTTGGTCGCAGTTACTTAGCAGCTACGAATATACGACGTAGCCGCCGATGGTCACCGCCTACTTTGTAGTGGCTTTGATAGTAGCAGTTACGTATCTGCCACCATAAATGCTAGTTGGGTGACAATAGCATCTGCGACCGTTTTGGTTTCTTTGTTTAGCATTGTAATTATTACTATATATTTTGTTATTGTTTGCGAAATTCCGCAATATTTGGTTGATCAAGCCAGAAATTTGCAGAACTCTTGCGTTCAACCTCATTATTCTTGTTTTTCATTTGCTTACTCTAACAGATTATTCCTACTTTCTCTAACTTTCTGGAAGTTCTTTACATAGTGTGAACCTACGTTCTATAAAATGTTCCGTTCTGAAATAGCATGCGCTTACCTTAATATATGTGTTAGGTTTCTGAGTATATTTTCAATCCAAGCTTGTCCCTCGATAAGAATACACTTAATAAACAATTAATTCTTAATTACTAATTATTTAAATTTATAGTCCCGATGCTTATTTTCCCTTTTTTAAAAGTAATCGAATATATAAATATTAAGTTATTATATTGTTTCTTTTGGTTCTTTGATTTTATTGAACCCGGCTTGATACAAATTTATACAACTAAACAATTAGAAAAAAAAACTGAAATACACACAATCCACATTCGTTCGCACTATTCTTGAGCAATGCTGCAAAATGAGTAAGTGAAACTACTTGCAAGTGATACTCGCCCGTTTCTATGTGCATAACAGCAATAAATTATCTATTGCAAAGAACGAACTATATCAGGCGTATTTTACCTGTAAAATTATATTAGTGTCCTAATACTAGCTCAAATTTGCTTTCCAATTGTCGCTTTGATCGATTTATTAATTAGCTAATAATAACTCTTTATTTTCCAAATCCATAAAATTTTTCATTCCATGTCCTCACAAATTATTAAGTTATAATGTATAATGTTAAACTTCAATCTGCAAACTCTAGATAATACCATTTTTCCCGGACTTTAATGATCACTTGACTCTTTTATTACCTTATTTTATTATGCCCCATATTTAATGGCTTTGGGAATTTATTTAACACGATTCCGTTTATTTTGTAAAAATTACACTATTGCATTCGTGGCATTGTCTATTTCGATATGAGGCGATATCGAGCTACGTGGGCCTGCTCGAATTGCAAGCGATCTTCTCACGTATTTTATACCAATTCGTTCGGGCGCGTGGGGGCCTACACTCGGCCTGACCGGGGTGGCTTTTGCCCCATTGTGGCGGTGCTTCCCAGGTAACCATAGCGGGTGCTTGGAAGCCCTTGGGTGTAGTGCGCCCCCAGCCACGAGAATAAGTAAGTCTCCAATGTATTATCATTATGACTGTTCCGCTTAGTTTAAAATATTTGCAAGCAATCAAAATATATGTCCTAGTGGATGTAATGTTTACCATATTAGAATATACATTTTATATTTATTCATATGATCACGGCTGTATGTTTGAATGTAGAAATAATTAAAGGGTATTCAGCCAATAAGGTTTATTAAAAGATGATTTGTTTTGCGTCCAAGCTTTCGGTCAGTATATCGTAACCTTCATCAGGGCTAAAAATTATTTTATATACTAATGTTCAATATATAACAATTTGCTGGCAACTTACAATCAAAACTAGTTGAACTCAATTTTGGCAATTATAACATTTTAAATAATATTGTAAAAAATTGGTAAAATATTAGAATAACTTATAGAACTACATAAAATGTCAAAGTTAACCTACTTTGTTTCAAAATAAATAATTTACGAGGTATTAAAGGAATACTTTATATTTGATGTTACCTAATTTAGTGATAATGGCAAGGTGTATTGGTACAGGGTGATCCCCTATAATGTCGCCCCCCTTTAATTTTTTTATTTTAAGTGTCCCAAAAAAATTAAAAGTAGTGTTATGTAGGTACTGAAAAATAGTTTTTTTCTGCGTGTAAAATATTTTGGAAAAATGATCAGTATACAGGGAAAATAAAAAGTTATTTTTTTTTCAATGGATCACCCTATACAGGGTGTCTTAAATTCCGTGTGCCACTATTGCTATCTCCGAAACGGTAAGTGCCACAAGGTCGGCTATATTAGAGAAAAGTTTCGTTTTTTGAGACCCATTCAAAATCCGTGTAGAGTGGTGTCAAATTCCTGTTAGTTTCTAAGATACAGGGTGATTTATGAAAAATACCTAAAAGTATTCCGTCGATTATTACAATAATTGTTCATTTTCGAGACATAGTTTAAATTCGAAAGTTTTATAGTTTTTTCCTCTCTACAATATAGTCTCTTCAAATTTCACCTTCAGTGTTTCGTGTTCGGGCCACCATCATCCACTTAATTTTGTTAAATACGGACCTGGATTTTTTATTGCAGATTTTAAGAGCTTCTGATGTCCCAAAACCAACGGCGTATCGCACTTACTCGAAAAAATTCTTTTTACACTTTTATTTAATTCCCACCAAATTTCTCTTTTTTGTATCTCTCTAACACATTATGTTTTTATGGGAAATGCCAATAATATGAATTTTTCGAATGAGTGAGATACGTCGTTGGTTTTGGAGCATCAACAGCTCTTAAAATCTGAAATAAAAAATACAGGTCCGTATTTAAGAAAATTAAGTTGATGCTAGTGGCTCGAACACGAAACGCCGCAGATCAAATTTGAAAACACCCTATAGTATAGCGGAAAAAACTAAAAAACTTTCGAATTTAAACTGTGTCTCGAAAATGAACAGTTTTTGTAATAATCGACGAAATATTTTCAGGCGTTTTTCATAAATCACCCTGTATCTTAGAAACTAACAGGAATTTAATGACACTCTAGACGGATTCTGAATGGGTATCAAAAAATGCAACTTTTCTCTAATTTAATCGATCTCGTAGCAGTTACCGTTGCGGAGATAGCAATAATGACACACGGAATTTAAGACACCCTGTATATGAATTTATTTTTCGATTCCTCGTAAAATTCTAAGCATATTCTAAGTATGATGTTATACCTCTTGAGTTAGTAATTTCACAGATATGAACAGTTGAAAATCGGTACTTTGGCTACTTTTCACCTTGGCAGCAAGAAGATCATTAGAGGTGCAGCAAAATCAATTTCACATTCCTATCTTACCTTTTCAAGAGCTATCTGACGGTACTAACTGGCAGGCGGTACCATGGGTACCAAATCTGGTACCTCGGTAGTTAGCACCATCAGATAGCTATTGGAAAGTTAAGATAGGAATGTGAAATCATTTTACTCCATCTCTAATGGTCTTCTTGCTGCCAAGGTAAAAAGTAGCCAAAGTATCGACTTTCAACTGTTTATAGCTGTGAAACTACTAACTTTAGAGGTATAACATTATACATAAAATATGCTTAGAATTTTACGAGGAATCGAAAAATAAATTCATATAGAGGGTGTTCCATTGAAAAAAAAATAACTTTTTGTTTTTCTCTGAATACTAATAATTCTTCCAATATTTTTTATACGCAGAAAAAAAAGTATTTTTCAGTAGCTACATAATCATACTTTTAATTTTTTTGAGATACTTAAAATAAAAAAGGTAAAGGGGGGCGACATTATAGGGGATCACCCTGTACAAAATTATCGATTATTTAGTGATAATATATAAGAATACATTAAACTTAAATCATTAATTTTAGTTCTCTTATTCATAGATTTAGTTTCATTTATTTCGACCCTTTCTAAAAATAACTTTTTATTTAAATTTGTTTCTGTATAAAGAATTTTGATTTCATTAAAGTTTGGTATGTGACCAGTAATATATGCAAGTTCAGATAAAGCAGAAGTGTTTTTTTGAAGTCTTATGTCCCTTTTATGTCCAGAAATTCTATTTTTTAGATTTTGTGACGTTTGTCCAATATACTTTTTATCACAATTATTACCTGGAATTGAATATACTAAATTTGAGTAATTTAAAGCATCTTTCAGTTTTGAATATAAATTACCAACAGATTTAACATTTTTAGCGCTAATTTTACAGGTTCATTTCTAAAATTTTTTATTATTTTCGGAGTAAGTTCTTTGATATATGGAAATAAAGCATAACAAACATTTGAAATATCATTATTTATGTTATTATGAATATTATTGTTGATGTTATTTATTCTAATGTTAAAAAGCATTTTTTTAGAAATTTTAATAGATAACCAATATGTATAAGAATGTCTTTAAGTTTCTGTAAATTTGTATTTATTAAAGTAGGATTCACTAGGTTTATTATTCTATTTTTTAAAGCTAAAACTAATTTAATTTTCATTTTATTACTATGATAAGAAAAATAATTTAAATATCTTTTAGAGTGGACAGGTTTTAAATACCAATCGGTAATTAGAATATTATTGTTTTGTTTAATTGTCATCGTAACTAAAAAAGGTATTTGATTATTATTTTCTTTTTCAATCGTGAATTGTAATTTTGTGTGGTAACTATTAAAAACTAAAAGGATTTCATTTAATTTGTCACTAGGAATAGAACAAATAATATCATCAACACATTTTTTAATAAAATTTGGTTGAAAAGTTAAATTTACTAAACATTGATCTAATAAATCAACCATTACATATTGGTCAATGATTGGAGAAATAGAACTACCCATTGAAATTCCAAAAACTTGTTTATAAAATTTATTATTAAAACAAAAATGATTAGAATTGAAGATAAAGTTTATCATTTTAATAAACGTATCATTTGATATATTACAATTTACGGATATACTGATCCAATGTTTATTGATTGCTAAATTGATTGGTATGTTAGTGTGATTTAATGTCTAGACTGATTAATGTATGATTTTCAGGTATTAATTTGTGATTAATAAATTTTGAAAATTCAAAAGAATCTTTAATATAATAGCTATTTGATTTATTGTATGAAGTCAAAATATTGGATATGAAATCTGTAAATTTTTTATTAGGTGCGTCTATACAAGAAACAATTGGTCTTAAAGCTAGAGTAGGTTTATGAATTTTAGGTAATCCATAAAATTTTGATCATACTGAATTGTAATTTTTTAGTTTTTTTTTATGTAATTTCGTCAATCATATTTGCCTTAAATATAGTTGTAACTAGATTATCAGAATTATCTTCTATTGATTGTGTTGGGTTCTTGTTAACTAAATAATAAAAACATTATCTTCAAGTAGATCATTAGCTAAAGATATGTATTGTTGTTTATCAATTCTTACTGTTACATTGTCTTTATCAGATTTAGTAACTAGAATATTTGGATCTTCTTTAAAAAAGAAATTGTCTTATAAAAGAGATTATTGATAAAATGATTTATATGTTTATTATAGTGTAAATAATTAGTAATAATATTTGTAAGTTTAGCTCTAAATAAATTCTTTTTATTAATATTAAATCCATAGATAATATTTTCAATGTCTGATAGTGATTTAGGGATTGAAATATCTTTTATATTTGAAGGAACACAAAATTTAAAACCTAATGCTAAAATAGTTATTTTTGTTACAAGTACCTAAAATGGAGTTTTTCAGGACGAATCATTGCTGTTTCCGGGCGAGGCGTTAGCCGAGTCCGGAATAGCAGATGAGTCCTGAAAAACTTCATTTAGGTACGTGTGACAAACACTATTTTTTGTCATACGCTCCCAAAATTTAATTTTTATTTATACGCTTTTTACAATTCTTCAGAACGCCTAAATTTGCAAATTTACCATAATTTTTCAAAGCATAATGTACGACAAAGTTAGCTTAGAATTTGATATCGTAGCAACTATGACAGAATTCATGTCATTCGAAATTTGACATTTAGACATATTCAGGAATTTTGCAATAGTCCGTAAAAGTTGCCATGACGACTTTTAGGGACTAGGCCTAAAAAGAAGCATTTTACGGACTCAAATGAGTCCGTAAAATAGCTATTTTTGGGAGCGTATGACAAAAAGTTTTTTATATCATCTGGAATGTGAATATTAGTAAGATTTTTAATCCATGTATCTTTAGATTTAATTTTATTACTCATTTTAGTTTTTAATTTGTTAATGTTATCAATATTATTTCTTTTAATTTTATCAAATATTCTTGTATATCTAATATGTTCATTATTTTTGAACGTAGTGCAAATCTCATTTGTAATACTATTTGAAGTTTCTAAAGACAGGTTGTTAATAGATTTGTCAATGTCAATTAAGTTGACATGTGAAATTTTGATTTCTAAATTTTAAATTTTACCAATAACAGTGTTTCTGAAATTATTAAGTTCATTAAAGCCCTTACCATATAAAAGATATTTCAATCCCGAAATTACTATGAGACATTGAAAATATTATCTATGGATTTAATATTAATAAAAATAATTTATTTAGAGCTAAACTTACAAATCTCATTACTAATTATTTACACTCTAATAAACATGTAAATAATTTTATCAATAATCTCTTTTATAAGACAAAAAAAATTAAAGAACATCCAAATATTTTAGCTACTAAATCTGACAAAGGCAATGTAACAGTAATAATTGATAAACAAGAATACATATCTTTAGCCAATGATCTACTTGAAGATAAAATTTTTTATTCTTTTGTTAACAAGGACCCAACAAAATCAATAGAAAATAATTCTAATATTCTAGTTACAACTATATTTAAGGCAAATATGATTGACGAAATTACATAAAAAAAAACTAAAAAATTACAATATGTCCAAAATTTTATGGATTACCTATAATTCATAAACCTACTCTGGCTTTAAGACCAATTGTTTCTTGTATAGACGCACCTAATAAAAAATTAACAAATTTCATATCCAATATTTTGACAACTTCATACAATAAATCTAGCTATTATATTAAAGATTCTTTTGAATTTTCAAAATTTATTAATAACAAATTAATACCTGAAAATCATACATTAATCAGTCTAGACGTTAAATCACTCTTTACCAACATACCAATCAATTTATTAATCAATAGTATCAATAAACATTGGATCAGTATATCCGTAAATGGTAATATATCAAATGATATGTTTATTAAAATAATAAACTTTATCTTCAATTCTAATCATTTTTGTTTTTATAATACATTTTATTAACAAGTTTTTGGAACCCCAATGGGTAGTTCTATTTCTCCAATCATTGCCCAATATGTAATGGATGATTTTTTATAGATCATGTTTAGTAAATTTAGCTTTTCAACCAAATTTTATTAATAAAATTGTTGATGATATTATTTGTTGTATTGCTAGTGACAAAATAAATGAAATTCCTTTAGTTTTAAATAATTACCACCCAAAATTACAATTCACGATTGAAAAAGAAGTTAATAATCAAGTACCTCATACCTCAATAATAATTAAACAAAACAATAATATTCTAATTACCGATTGGTATTTAAAACCTGTACAGATATTTAAATTATTTTTCTTATCATAGTAATAAAATGAAAATGAATTTAGTTTTAGCTTTAAAAAAATAGAATAATAAACCTAGTGCATCCTACTTTAATAAATACAAATTTACACAAACTTAAAAACATTCTTATAGATAATGGTTATTCATTAAATTTTCTAAAAAAATTGCTTTTTAACATAAGAATAAATACCAATAAATAAATATCAACAATAATATTAATGATAACATAAATAATGATATTTCAAATGTTTGTTATGCTTCATTTCCATATATCAAAGAACTCACACCGCAAATAATAAAAATTTTTAGAAATGAACCTGTAAAATTAGAGCTAAAATGTTAAATATGTTGGTAATTTATATTCAAAATTAAGAGATAAAACTATTGCTTTAAATTATTCAAATTTAATATATTCAATACCATGTAATAATTGTGATAAAAAGTATATTGGACAAACGTCACAAAATCTAAAAAATAAAATTTCTGGACATAAAAGTGGCATAAGACTTCAAAAAAACACTTCTGCTTTATCTGAACATGCATATATTACTGGTCACATACCAAACTTTAATGAAATCAAAATATTCGATACAGAAACAAATTTAAATAAAATTATATTTATAGAAATAGTCGAAATAAATAAAACTAATTCTATAAGAGAACTGAAATTGATGATTTAAGCTCAATTTAATATTATATATTATCACTAAATAATCGATAAATTTGTACCAATACACCTTGCCACTATTACTAAATTTGGTAACATCAAATATCAAGTATTCCTTTAATACCTCGTAAATTATTTATTTTGAAACAAAGTAGATTGACTTTGTCATTTTATGTAGTTCTATAAGTTACTCTAATATTTTACCAATTTTTTACAATATTTTTTAAAATGTTATAATTGCCAAAATTGAGTTCCACTAGTTTTGACTGTAAGTTGACACAAAATTGTTATATATTGTACATTAGTATATAAATAATTTTTAGCCCTGGCGATTGTCACGATATACTGACCGAAAGCTTGGATGCAAAATAAATCATCTTTTAATAAACCTTATTGGCTTAATTTTTTAAGCAGTGTTTGAGTATTGAGGAATTAAACTTAATCAACGGATCTCGAATATCATCTTGTATTACTTTATCGCGTTTAATTTCATCATAAGAATAACAGACATGCCAGAATAAGACAAACTACTATTTTAACATCTTTCGTGACATTGTATTCCTGTTCCTGAACTATGAAATTTGAGTTCACCACGCCATTTTCTTGCACCTTTTATTAGTCCCATTTTAAAATTGATGAAATTGATCGTGATAAACTGACCATATCATTTCAAAACAGCTTCAGGGAACATAACTGAACTTAAATATTTCTCATTATGAATTTATCTTTTACTCAAAGAGCATGGGTTTAAGTGAAACAGTTATTTTGTACTTAAATTGCTATCTAAGCGAATTCCATAAAAGAATAATATTGAAACATAATAGTTTTATCGAATTATTAGCCTCGAACCAGTGTCAAAAATAAACAAATAAGTTTCTAAATGTTAATGAATGAACACTCACTTTTTAATGTATTTTTAAAAATATGAGATATCTTTTTACCTCTTACTACTAAAAAAAGAAAATTTCTTCTTTTATTTTCTTTTTCTGAATGCCATTTTGCCTCTGAGTGAATTGGACTTCTGTAGATTATTTGCCTGGTATCTCGTGCATACTCTATTTTCACCACGTATGAGGGACTGGCCATGGGTCGTCATGTAAAGACTCAAGCAAGGGGTGCTATTTTATGTCCCCTTGAGCTAACAGTTGAGTCTGGTTCGTTATCCGAGGCCTCAATAATACACAGGAGATTACTTGACCCTATATATTGATTATATCAGAAAGAGTGGTACAGTATTGATATCTATGATATTAATAATCAATGATGATATGCAGTTACGTTACCTTTCCAAATATGAACTCTAATCAGGTCAGCGTGTATTGCTATGGTGTGCAATGGTATGCAGATTATAAACGGTGTTATAATAATAATTAATAGTTACCATATCCTGTCGATATATAGTGTATATACTTATACCGTTACAAAGCTCTCTGTCTCCGGATATCTTCAGGTGCTGTGTGTTATAGGTGTGCTTGACTTCTTCTGTACACGTTCCTACCTCAAAAGAATTATTTGTGAAATATTGTGAGAGACTGGATCCTGAATCCCTATATTTACATTTGTTTTAACTAACACCAAACCATTCGAACGGGTCTTAAAAGGCAAAATTGGGACCTCCTTAACGTACGTGACATTCTCAAGTTCAGTAAAATTTTGCCCTATGAGAATATTAAGGTTCATAACCTGTTTGTTTATATCGTAGAGATTTATTAGTTGTTTGACTGAGTCGATATTTACATTAGCGGTCACATAATAAGAAATATTTAAGTCATTATCGGATATAGTTTTAATAGAAATATTTTGTTCAAGTTTTTGAGCAGTTAACTTTAAAACGGGAATAATGTTTTATTCACTTCCAAAACCAATGAAACATTTTATTGGCTTATTTTCTACCAAAATATCCTTTATGTACTTTTTCATTGAGTCTCGAAATGTATTTAATTGTCACAAATAGTTAGTGTTTAAGGTTGTCACCTCTCTGCACGTGTTTTTCTTATTGGGGCACTGAACTTTAAGATGACCTTTTTGATTACATAAATAACATCTTTGAGAGAACAAAGGGGGTTGTTTATTCCTTTGTACTGTTGTCCCAGACACTCTATTTTGAGAAAAAAGCGTTTTAGTCTCACACTTGGAGCCCAAATAATTTTTTCTTCAAACACTTTTCAATATCGACCTAATTTAGCCGGGTTAGTAATTTCAGATGTTTCTACCGAAAATTTAATTTATTAGTCCTTAATACCACCTAAAATCAAATTAACTTTATCTGCATCAGTTAATGGAATTTTAGTTTTATTTATTAGCGACACTTTTTCAAAGGAATATTCGTACAAACTTTGGTTAGTTTGAGGGACATAGTTTAACATTTAGACATATCGCACACCCGCTTCAAAAGTGTCATAAGTTAAACTATCGTAGTTTGGAGAAATCGAAGCAAATAGAAAAGCATAATAGTAAGTAAAGGTTCAACTGTTTAGTTAAAAAATAAGGACAATTGAATATAAATATTGGGATATTAGAAGGTTGGGGCATTGTATTTTTATGGAAATCAGATTTGGAAATCACTTACATGCTAGAAAAAAATCAGAAGTGACACTTTTGAATTTAAAGATTTTCTTTTTTTTTCTTCTACGTCAAAATCAAAATAATATAAAAGGATACACAAACTAAATTTAGCCATTTATAATTTTTTTATTACATGTAGAATAAAAACGTAATTATTCCACCTTAACAAAGAACACATCAAATATAACAAACTAACTATAATTCAAATAACATAGAATACCAGGACCTGGTAACTTTGGAAACTAAACGTAAGATTAAATTTATTAACTGATTCGAGCTCATTTTATCATTAAATTTTACTACTTTTTATTTTTTTTTCTTGACATTTTTCATTTAATATTTTAAAAACTAACCCAAACTAATAGAAAAAAATCAACGTAAGCATACAAAAGCTCAAATAAATGGAATTCAGAAGAAAACTTGAACAACGAATACATCATCAAACACTTAGGCTCTCAAACTGTTGTAAAATGCAAAATGCACTTTAGGAATGTGATTCTCGTTAACTAGTTGCAGGAGGTCTTTTTTTTGTTTTCTTTTATTTTAAGGGAATTTTTGTATGATCTTTTTAAATCGGGGAGTAGACCGGGCTCCCAGTGGAGTTCCGTATGCAAAATATGCAGACCGCATTCTGACTTCTGATATGTGCTGTACTGATCTTATACTTCGATATGAATGATGTTGCCAGTGAGTGTTGTGGTACGTTCTCTCTCCCCCTTCCCCTTCTCCATTGCTGTTAGCATTGTTAGCATACTTCGAAAAAGTATTGATCATAATCATGGGACTATTAAAAAGGAATGTTTAAGACTGTATGTATACTTTTTTCGGTTATAAATATAACACACCACAAGTCAGTAGGTACAATACGTTTAATTTTAATTAAAAAATCATAGAAAAAAAATTATAGTTAATTTTAAAAACTGTGTTTTACTTTCTTACAAATTTTGAGCTAATGGAAATATGTCAATTTTAATTTATACTACTATAAAGTAAAATTAGCGTTCACGCCACCAAGGGGTCATCTGGTCATCATTCAAAAATATTTTTTTGAAATTTTTTTTTCAATTCGAAAATGACAATTTTTTCCAATCAGGAAAAAAATTCACCCGAAGTGGCTTAATAAAAGCGGGACAAAATAGGCTTATCTGGATAATTTTCAAGCTGACGCGCATCTTGTGAGTGCGTGCGTGTGTTATGAGTGTGTTAAATGTGTGAGTATGTGTGCGTGTAAAGGCGCGTGCCGAGGCGTTTGCGCGAGAGCACGCATGGGGTTTTAAAGGAGATGAAAATGGGATAAAAGAGTTGTTTAATGAAAAATAAGGGCACATCAGCCCTTGAGAATATTTAATTTTATATATATATATATATATTCATATTAATTATATATATTCATATTAAATATAACAGTACCACTTAATACTTAAAATATATTATATGTGGACATGCATTTTACTGAAAGAGTAGTATAAAAGCTTTACTATGTACGGTTAAATCAGTCTATAAATATGGCTCGAAATACCATGACTTGAAACTTTCAAAGATAATTATGAATTAAAAAAATTTAAAATGAAATTACTCTAGTTGCCATCTGGGTCATCGGGGTCTTCTTCATTATGAGGCAATTCTGCATTAGAACACTATCGACTGCAGTGATGACATCATTCCCGGCACATGATTCCCGCAGACCGGCCGCAGTATCCACACGCATCTCCACATCCGGATTTGCACGCACCCCTAATTAGGTTCCGTAGACTCGGCGGGGCAGCGAGCAGGTCGGAGCAGTGTGGCACAAACCGCGCTGCGTAGTCCAGTTTTCTCCAGTCATACTTCGTTGCGTTGCCAACCAAGTTATCAGAGCAACAGCGAAGAACTACGGGGAAACGGTCAGAATAAAACAAACTGGACCCGCCTTCTGAAGCCTACACTCGAATATAGAGGGATAAGGGTGCTACAGGACCCTGGGGATGCAGATACCGTGACCAGTATAATAGCCCGACCTTTGCTATAGCTGCAACAGACACGGATATTCTTGCCATGCTTGTCCAGCGCAGAAAACCTACCCAGAAGTTGTGATTTTTCGATAAAGGGACCTGTGGAAGAGGCACAGAACATCGAATTGATACAGGAGCACCTTGACAATGTGAAGTCAGCCATTCTCTTTGATCATGCCTTTTCCGGCTGTGATGCGATGCCAGCAGTTTTTGGAAAAGGAAAGGCATCAACATTGAAAATTCTCCAGGGCGACGAAGTTGGAGCTTTTAATAAGCCCAGAGCAGATTTGGAAAGGTTCGTCTCCTGCGGTAAGAAATAGCTTCTTGCATTAGTAAAATATTAATTAGGTTGATATTTTTTAAGTTAAAGAATGGCTTGGGACAGACACAAAGCTGGACGCAACGAGGTACGGCTGGAGAAAACTGGACAACCCAGCGCGGCTTGTGCGCTTGCCCTGTCGAGTCTCTTGAGCTTAATTAGGTGTGCGTGGAAGTCCAGATGTAGAAATTTATGTGGATGCCGGTCCGAGGGAATTGAACACAGTAGTGGAGATTGTTCATGCAGAATTGCTTCATAATTAAGAAGACCCCGACGGCGTTTAGAGTAATTTAATTTTTTTTATTTCATAATTATTTGTGAAATTGTCAAGTCATGGTATATCTAGCCATACTGATCTAACTGTACATACATGCTTTTATACTACTTTTTGAGGAAAATGTATGTCCACATGTCTTTTAAATATTAAGTGGTACTGCTATATTTAATATGAATATTTATACTGATGAAATATTTTCAAAGGCTGATGTGCCCTTATTTCTCTTTAAACAACTCAATTATCCCATTTTCATTTCCTTTAAAACCCCACGCGCACCTTCGCGCAAAGGCCAGTGCACGAGACTTCACACGCACACGGACACAAGATGCGCGTCAGCGTGAAAACTGATCAGATAAGCCCATTTTGCTCAGTTTTTTAGCCATTTCCGGAGAATTTTTCCCGATTGGGGAAAATTATCATTTCCGGGTTGAAAAATTACTTTTTCTTAAAAAAAAAAAAATACGTTTGAACCATGATCAGATGACCCCTTGGAGCCGTGAACGCCAATTTCACTTTTTAGTAGTTTACATTAAAATTGTAATATCTCCATTGGCTCTTGTAAATTTTCCAATGCGGGGATTTTTGCGGACTTTGTTTTCGATGATAAGGTACTGTCTTAAGAACCCAAATCAGTCGTCAGATGTTATGAATAATTTTTTCTGCGATACCACATTCCTCGGCAACCTAACTTTTCTAGTTTATGCCGGAGGTAAAATAGTGGGGGGGCGAAACGGTAATCGCACCATGCGCGCGCGCGGCAACATGCTTTTTTATACAGACGAAGGTCTCAGATACACAAATCACAAAACAGATTGCGGTCTGCAGGTTTTGCAAACGAGAAGCCCATTGGAGCCTGCACTAGAGAGCGTATTGAGAAATATTTCGTTTAGAAATGTCTACACAATTAAATTCTGTACCTACATAAGAATTTTTGTACTTCAATTTAGTGGGATTTGTGTTTTCTATTTGGAATAATTTTATTTCACTGATTCTAACTAAGGAAAACGTAAGATGTAGCTGCTGTACAAGATCTTTTATAGCAAAGAAATCTGAATGGTCAAGTTCGTTAAGATGGTAGGGATCGCCACGCTTCTTAGACGTTCTTATCAATTGCGCGTATTGTGAGGGCACATAGATAGGTCCTGACCTGAGCTCGTTTAATTTCTTTTTCAATTGTAGAGTGGACACTGTCACCCTCGCTCTGGGTATGGCCAGTTATAAGATATTTATGTGTTATCGATTTGATATTTTTAAATTTCATTATAGAATAAATATACATAGATATCATAAATTTATTTTTTTGTCGCCCGCAACAGTTATCTGAGTAAAATACGAAATCGAGATTTTCCTCAGAACTTAAACTTTTTTTTTCTATAAACTTCAGGACGCAGCTGGTTATTTCTTCTGCACCTCTATTTCCTTCCCCCTCATGCCAAAAGTAACATTCAGTGCAACCAGCTTTTAACGCTGTCATTGAAAAGTTAAAATTATTCAGTTTCGATTTGTAATAAAATTTTGACACATCCCCGCGAGGGATTGGAAGAACAGCTTGTAGGTCATACACAGCTACGAGATAATTGGGTCCGACCTTATTTTTATCTGCCTCTTTTTCTTTTCTTGACAACTGTTTTTCCTTCTGGTGTAAATAGAATTTTTCACTGCCTTTTTCATTGCCTTCAGCATTCTGAAATGCAACACATAGATCGCATTGATCTTTTTTAGGGATAAAGAACCCCAAATTGTATTCTTCATTGAAAATCTTGGTAAACATGACTAAATTACAATATGGAAGGTTAGCCTCAAGACGATCCTTCTGATAATCTCTATAGATTTCAGATATACATCGTCCTCCATCTATGTATTCTCGTGACGTTTGAGCTCTGAGATAGTGCGATTCAATTCTAGGAATTGAGTCAATGTGAGCACGAACGCTATTCTTTATCTCTTCACTAACCTTGTAGTGGTTGCCATGTTTCCCTCTCATTTCCGGTGATAAGAAGCCCTTACCGTCTTTCTTTTCCATAACAGTTCGTATCGCACGATCATTAATATCAAGAGTTGCTCTGAAAAATGCTTTGCAGACTCTTATCTTAGATTCAATTATATTAAAATAAAATGCATTATTAAGGTTACGATGTTGATTTGTCGTTGAATATCGATATTTAGGTTTAATAGCTTCCGTGTGACTAGCAAAAAATGCCGTTGTTTGCTGAGATCTGCTAGGGCCCAGTAGGATTGGAAAATCGCTTGCCTATTCTCCTCCGTGAATTTTCTTGAACAACCTAATTTACAGTTTTCTCCACACGGAGGTCGCAGTTGTTTGGCTCTGATTTCCTTCTTAGTTTTTGACGCGGATATGTATGCCAGTCCCGAATTTCATTTGATTTTTGATTGCCTAATAGCCCAGGTTTCTGGATTAGCTTTTCTTTTTCTTGATTTTTTTCTTAATGCTTGTTTGGTCGTCAGAACTGTTCTATAAGGCACGGTATAAATAAGTATATACGGTAGGTTCACTCGAGACAAATTTCCAATTTCGCCGACAGTTTTTACCTTCAAAGCGAATCCGGATCAGTCTCGTTCGCGGCCAGTTGTGGCTATACCCCAGATAAACCCACACCAGATGCAAAAGATCGGCAAATTCCTAGTCAGCCAACTTTAACCTTGACGTGGCGGTTATACGCGGCCTGCACCAAATAATCTGGCCATGATTATAGAATTGTTCTTCAAAATTAAAATAGTTGGTCCGCACCAATTAAATGAAAACATGTTTTGTTGGTGGACTGGTTCAGGAAAAACAAAAATTTGCAATAGCCATTCACTTTCTTTTTTCCCAACAGGCGGTCATGGAAATCTTGTGTTATTACGGCTGCTCTGCCTTTTTTACAGAAATTCCCTCAATACGCTTTATTGTATGTCGATTTAAGATTATTTTAACATTGAAAATGTTTCTGTTATCCTAATACAGGACCGCAAATAGTGAAAAAGTACATGCTACATTTGCCACATGACGTCATACGCGTGAGATACCGTGTTAGTTTGTTTATTTAAACTTAAATTTGATCATAAGGTATCGGAATCCGTTAAAATGACCAAAGTAACTAAAAGCACCAAAACGCGCTAAAGCGTATCGGAACAGGTTACAAACATTAAAATAGGATAAAACTAACCAAAACGATCCAAATTTTAAGGACTAACCAAAGCTAACCAAAAACATCAAATTTGATTAAAACATACCGGAACCGATTCAAACGACTAATAGAAATTGGAACTAGCTAAAAGTATCCGAAAGTTGATTAAATAACTAACCAAAACTAACCAAAAGCAAATAAAGGCACCAAAACTGGCTAAAATGTATCTGAACAGATTCAAAATGTTAAAGTAAGTTAAAGCTAACCCAAATTAACAGAATATTGGCGACTAACCTAAACTAACCAAAAACATTAAAACTGCTTATAAAGTATCGGAACTGGTTCAAATGACTAAAATAATTTAAAACTAACTGAAATCAACCGAAAATTTATTGAACGACTAACCAAAACTAACCAAAAGTATCCAGAAGCACCAAAAAGGGCTAAACCATATCGGCACAGATTAAAAAATATTAGATTAAGTTGAATTTAACCGAAGTCTGGCGACTAACTTAAATCGACCAAAAACATTTAAACTGGTTATAACGTATCGCAACCGGTTCAAATGACGAAAATAAATTGGAACTAACTGAAAGTAACCAAAAGTTGATTGAATGACTAACCAAAAAGACTAAAATTGGTAATAACGTATAGGACCGTTTCAAATGACTAAAATAAATTAAAACTAACTGAAATTAACGTAAAGTTGGTTAAACGACTAACCAAAACTAACCAAATGTAAACAAAGGCACCAAAAAAGGCTAATTTTCAGTTAGTTTTCATCTATTTTAGTCACTTGAATCAGTGCCGATACGTTATACCCAATTTTAGTGTTTTTGGTAAGTCACCAAAATTCGGTTAGTTTGTATTAGTTTTAACTTACTTCCATAGTTTTAATCTATTTCGATACGTTTTAGCCCGTTTTGGGGCTTTTAGTTACTTTTGGTTAGTTTTGGTTAGTCATTCAATCAACATTCGGTTATTTTCAGCCAGTTCCAATTTATTTTAGTTAATTGAACAGGTTCCGATACGTTATAACCAATTTTAATATTTTGGTTCATTTTAGTTAGTCGCCAAAATTCGGTTAATTTGGGTTAGTTACTTATTTTAATACCTTTAATCAATTCCGATACGTCTTAGCTCTTTTTGGTGTTTATGGTTACTTTTGATTAGTTTTGGTTAGTCATTCAATCAGTTTTCGGTTAGTTTTAATTTATTTTATTTATTGAACCGGATCCGATACGTCATAACCAATTTTAATGTGTTGGTTAATTTTAGTTAGTCGCCAAAATTCGGTCAAATAAAGTTAGTTTCAACTTACCTTAATACTTTTAATACGTTCCAATATGTTTTAGCCCTTTCTGGTGCCTTTGGTTAGTCTTGTTTCGTCGTTCAATCAACTGTCAGTTAATTTCAGTTGGTATTAATTTATTTTAATCATTTTAACCAGTTCCGATACGTTATAAACAATTTTAGTGTTTTTGGTTATTTTTGGTTAGTCGCCAAAATTCGGTTAATTTGGGTTAGTTTTAATATTTTTAATCTATTTCGATACGTTTTAGCCCGATTTGCTGCTTTTACTTACTTTTGGTTAGTCGTTCAATCAACTTTAGGTAAAATTCAGTTAGTTTCAATTTATTTTAGTCATTTGAACCGGTACCGACACATTATAAGCATTTTTAATGTTTTTGGTTAGTCACCAAAATTCAGTTAATTTGAGTTAGTTTGAACTTAACATTTGTAATGTGTTCTGATAAGTTTTAACCCGTTTTGGTGCTTTTAGTTACCTTTGGTTAGTTTTGGTTAGTCATTCAATCAACTTTCGGTTACTGTCAGTTAGTTCCATATTATTTTAGTCACTTGAACCGGTTCCGATACGTTATAATCAAATTTAATGTTTGTGGTTTGTTTTCGTTAGTCGCCAAAATTCGGTTCGTTTTGGTTAATTTTAACTTACTTTATTTCTTTTAACCTGTTCCGATGGGTTTTAGCCCGTTTTGGCGCTTATGGTTAGTTATGGTTAGTGGTCCAATCAACTTTCGGTTAGTTTCAGTTAGTTCCAATTTTTTTAGTTATTTGAACCGGTTCCGACACGTTATAATGAAATTTCATGTTTTCGGTTAGTTTTGGTTAGACGCCAAAATTCGGTTCGTTTTGATTAGTTTTAAATTACTTAATTTTTGTAACCTGTTCCGATACGTTTTAGCCCGTTTTGGTGATTTTGGTTAGTTTTGGTTAATCGTTTAATAAACTTTCGGTTAGTTTCAGTTAGTTCCAATTTATTTTAGTCATTTGAACCGATTCCGATACGTTATAATCAGGTTTAAATAAACAAACTAACACGATCTCTCACGCGTATGACGTCATGAATGTGGCAAATGTTGCATGCACTTGTTCACGATTTGAGGCCTTATACTAGGAAAACAGAAACATTTTCAATGTTAAAATGCATTTTTAGATTGTCAGACATACAGAATAGATTGGTTAAAACAAAAGTTTCGATATCATAATAATAAAAAAATTTCCCATATGTGGTCAATATTCTGGCGGACACTGTATACCATTAGTTGGATTTAAAAAAGATTTAACTATAACATTGTATCTGCCAGTTTTCAGATTTAATTGAATTTCGTGCTCATTCGATTTTAGAATATGCAATCATTTTGGAAATAAGTGTGCTGGAATGTGCATTAAACAACATTTATACATACCTTTCAGTATCACGGAGTGATTTAAATATTGATTTTTCGCCACCGCTTCTAGTAGAACAATTGAAATAAAGGCACTTATAACCAGGCATTTTTAACAAAAATAAAATAAAGATTAATTATTTTTCGTAACACTCCGGACTAAACCAAAAGACTCGCGTGGCTCGCGTTTAGAATCACACTAGAGCTTGCCCTGACTATTTCTTGGGATGGCTGGCCATCCCAAGGAGGCGGAGCTTTAAACGAATTCGTGTTTCATGCGTTAGGTGGGAGGTTTCGCATCTGGTGTGGGTTTATCTGGGGCTATACTACGAAGGAGAATTTACGGTCAGTGTGCAAACGCCTTGTCTGTACTGTTGGGTCGCGTTGAATTAAATAATTAATAAAATAATTAATAATCGTTACTATGGCGAGATATTGTTGTGCGGATAATTATTGTATTACAAAAGTGGGTGACGGATTTTCATTTTTTAGATGCTCCAAAGACCCTATCAGTTAAGATTTATAATAATTTTTTAATAATATGCAGTTTTTCAATTACACGTATAAACGGTTTAACAAATAAGTCTTTATTAAAATTTTGTTATTTACCTAAATATGGATAAAGACAATAGTGAGAAAAGAAAACAAGTACGGTAAAAATTAAATGCCCGTCACTACTAGCGTGAGCAAAAATCCGTTTATGTTTTAATAATTAATTAAAATATTAAAAATTAAAATATTAAAGTAAGTTGAAACTAATCCAAAGTTACCGAATTTAGGCGACTAACCAAAACCATTAAAATTGGTTATAAAGTACGGAATCGGTTCAAATTACTAATATAAATTGAAACTAACTGTAATTAACAAAAAGTTGATTGCACGACTAATCAAAACTGGCCAAAGTAACCAAAAGCACTAAGGGCTTAAACCTATCGGAACAGATTAAAAATATTAAAGTTAGTTGAAACTAACCCAAATTAACCTAATTTTGGCGACTGAATTTTACCAAAAACATTTAAATTGGTTATAATGTATCGGAACCGCTACAAATGAGTAAAATAAATTGGAGCTAACTGAAAGTAACCGAAAGCTGATTGAATGACTAGCCAAAAGAAACTAAAAGCACCGAAATCGGCTAAAACGTATCATAATAGATTAAAAATATTGGAGTAAGATAAAATTAACCCAAATTAACCGAAATTTGGGGACTAACGTTAACTAACTAAAAACAGTAAAATTGGTAATAACGTATTGGAACTGGTTCAAATGACTATAATAAATTTAAACTAACTGAAATTAACTTAAAGTTGATTGAACAACAAAGCTAACCAAAAGTAACCAGAAAAGCGAAAACATAAATCAAAATAGATTTAAAATATTAAAGTAAGTTGAAACTCACTTAAATTAGCCGAATTTCGGCAACTAACTAAAACTAACCAAAAACATTAAAATTAATTATACTCGTAACGTATTTGAACCGGTTCAAATTCTAAAATATATAAAAACTAACTAAAACTAACAGAAATCTGATTGAATGACAAACCAAAACTAATCAAAAGTAACCAAAAGCACTAAAACGTATCGGAATAGGTTACAAAAATTAAAGTAAGTTAAAACTAACCAAGACGAGAAGACCTTTGGCGACTAACCAAAAGTAACGAAAAACACTAAATTTGATTATAACGGATCGGAGTCGGTTCAAATGACTAAAATAAATAGGGTCTAACTGAGACTAACCGAAAGTTAATTAAACGGCTAAACAAAACTAACTAAAAGTAAGCAAAAGCGAAAGAACGGGCTAAAACAATTCGGAACAGGTTAGAATTATTATCTACCGCAACGTCATGGCAAGTTATATATTAATAGATTTTCCTATCTACAAGTGGAGGGTAATTTTTTAGGTCTTCATATCGGCACCTTTTTTATTTTTTTATAATTATGTTAAAAAATATTATAATGTTAAAAAGGCATTTCTTTAAGTTCAGTTAGTTTTAATTCATTTTAGTCACTTGAACCGACTCCGATACGTTACAATAAAATTTAATGTTTTCGGTTAGTTTTGGTTAGTCGCCAAAATTCGGTTAATTTAAGTTAATTTTAACTTACTTTAATATTTGTAATTTGCCCGATACGGTTTAGGCGTTTTTGGTGCTTTTGGTTAGTTGTTCAATCAACTTTCGGTTAGTTTCAGTTAGTTCCAATTTATTTTAGTAATTTGAACCGGATCCAATACGTTATAACAAATTTTAATGTATTTGGTTAGTTTTGGTTAGCTGCAAAAGTTCGGATAATTTGAGTTAGTCTTACTTTAATTTTTTTAATGTGTTCCGATACATTTAGTTCTTTTTGGTGCTTTTGATTACTTTTGGTTAGTTTGGGTTAGTAGTTCCTCACGCATATGACATCATGTGTGTCAAATGTAGCATGCACTTTTTCGCAATTTGATGCCCCATAACAGCAAAACAGAAACATTTTCAATGTTAAAAGTACTACGGCAGACGTAGCGCGATGAGAGAAATTCTCA